>JAHWFP010110072.1:0-37637 GCA_023313725.1 Lithobius niger
CTCAGAAGCTCAATATTCAGTGTTCACTCCATTGGCGTCACTAGCAGCTTGAAGACGAGCATGGTAGGAAGGCAAAAGTGACTCAAATAGATCAGTGTTGAACTTCTTTTTCTGAATGTGCGTGAAAATTTCGGATCCATCTTGAAGGACAATGTTGAAAAAAAAATATGTTTTCTGAACGTCCAGCAACTCGATTTAGTCGTACTAAGATGGAGGAGCACATCGATGCTGTGCTTCGGGAAAGGGGAGTTCAACGCAGATGTGGAGTGCGCTGCAGTGCAACATCTTCCAGGGGAAGCTGTCGCGTGTTTCGTTTTTTAATAGCTCCGCTCACAGGGTGCGCATGGACTTGTGGTTGGGCTTTAAATGCGCGTGGGGATGAGCCCTACCCTGACACCAAGTTTCATGATGCTGACACTGCTGGATTTTGGAGTTATTACCAAATAACCGCACGGCCGTAACAAACACGGATCTTTTTGAGTAACTTTTGCCTTTGTCTTCAAGCTGCTCGTGACGCCAATGGAGTGAACACTGAATATTGAGCTTCTGAGTTTAAACCCACAATAAAATGGAATACCTATTGGTACTTTCATTTTTTTCCCCTAGCATGCTTAGTTTACTCTGGGGAGGGGGGGGCTGTCATTGTTTGGCACCCTAATCATAGGAACATTAACCATAATAAAATCTATAATGGAACAAATATCTCACAAATTAGCAACATAATAAACTTTATCTAATATCCCACTGTAACATTAGCGTTATTTTCAATTCATAACACATTAATCCGTGACTGAATCAGAGTCCCGAAAAGTTTTTAAATGACAGAAACAAAATCCTTTGAGCTTTGTAAACTCTTGCCGCATGGGTTATGAAGTTTGTAAGGCAATTTTTCTATCCCACCGCAAAAATGTTTTATTGACTATAAGGTTTTATTCAGATTCAACGGCAAGTCAAGTTACGCAGTACTACACCTAATGTCACAGAATTTTATTTAAAAAAAAAAAAATTCCGTTATTGGAGTGTTTAAGTTGGTTGCTATTTTGCTTCCTGGAAACTGCTGTGGCTGCCTGGGGTGTCGGCTGTGGTGGGTTATCAAAATGAGGCCATTATTTTATATTTTTAATGTTAATTTTATTTAACAATACTTAGTTTTCATTGGAAAATATCAGTTATAATGGAGTTAGTTGGATCATCAAACATACAAATTTTATTAATTCAGAAGTGTAAAACGAAGGTTTTCGTTTAATGAGGACAAAAATTGTATAAAAAATGAATAAAAATAATGTGTGTAGTTCTTATTGCTTCAGTGAAGTTAACGTGGTTATAGAGAGAGGGGTATGCGAAAATTCAAAATGAAGGCAATAAAGCAAAACCGGGGAGGGGGAGGAGAGGCAAAAAAAAAAAACGAAGGAGCGCCAGAACGTCAGCTTTCCAGGAAGTAAATTTATCTTGAGCCATCCCTGATAGATAGCCTGCAATACGGGCCCGCTTTCTGGGCCGGGTCCAATGTATTGTTAACGGGTTAAAGAAGCGAAGCTAACCCAAAATCTTCATCCGAAAATGTATTTTCTTCACCCATGTTAAGAATTGAATTCTTTTTTAACTAATAAAATACATTCGTGTAAATAATTAAAACGGATTACACTAAATAATTAAAAAGAATTGGAAACTTTGGAAAAAATTAAATTTTTTTTTTAATGACGTACGGTGAGAAGCAGACCAAAAAAGCAATGCGAAGTCGTCTGTCTGTGTGTCTGCAGGGTTAATTTTGAGCCATGGCGGTTCTAGGCACTTTCTTGACATTTCCCCTCCCCCAGGGACGACGAGAAAAGCATATTACTGAGGAGGCGGCAGTGGGGCAGCAATTTTAGCCAGGGGGGCGAAACGAAAAATTCTACTTTTCCGGTCCCCATCCTCCCCACCCAAAATAAATTACACTCTAGCAGTTCTCTTTCTCACACCCAACGTTCTTTACTGTTTTCTGCCCCATTTTTTAAAAATCCATCTGAAAATTAGATTCTGATTTTACAACTGTCACAGTAACTACTAGGGTCTATTGATGTAAACTCGTGTCCTTCCTGTCGCTGTGAAG
Organism: Lithobius niger; assembly: GCA_023313725.1. NCBI lineage: Eukaryota > Metazoa > Arthropoda > Chilopoda > Lithobiomorpha > Lithobiidae > Lithobius > Lithobius niger. The sequence goes on from JAHWFP010110072.1 coordinate 2,093, forward strand.
AAACTAATGTAGTTTTCTTAATAAGGAACCAGAATTTTCTTTGTTTATACGCTTGATTTTGATCTGACGGATGGGGGGTGCCAGGGAAGGAGAGGAAATTTGGTGTGGCGAGCGCCCAGTTTTGCCCGTCCCTGCGTCGTGTCAATTTTTGGGACACTCCCCCCCCCCCCCATCTATGAACACGGGAATTTTACAGATGAACTAAAGTGAAAGGTTAGCCCTGTGATCCTTATTTTGTAACTTAACGCATGACAGATATTTCATTTCAACATATGTTTGTTCGATATTTATTGAATATTAACTATTTTATTCAATTTTACTCAACTCATCGTACTGCACACTGGCCGAGTCCATCAAAAGCGATTGCTTTCATCAAAAGTAACGGCACGCGTCTGTTGTTTTAGAATACTTGCTGGATGGATCGTTAATCAAAATGGCGGCCAATTTCAGTGAATAAGTAAATACTCACCATATGGCCTTCTGTTGTTTTTATATGGTTGAGTAGAAATTTGGTAAAGAAAGTAGGAAACCAATGTTTTTTTGCAAGATTATGACACAAGCAGTTAAAAATACATGGTTGCTAATTTTTTCAAGACCGGGAAGTTAAAGATGGCCACCGAAATCCAAAATAGCCGCCGACATATCAAAAACCTGGCTTGCGTCAATAGGAAAGGCACACTATGCATGATTTAAGGCTGTTTATGTGTTAGTTATGGATTAATAACGTCATTACTACTGTAGTCAAAATCAAAGATGGCCGCCAAAATTCAAAATGGCCACCAACATTTCAGAAACTAGGCTTCCATCAATGGGAAAGGATATCATTTATGATTTATGCCTATCCAAATGTTCGTTATGGATTACTATAGTGCTTACTACTTTAATCAAAAGCCAAGATGGCTGCCAAAATCTAAAATGGCTGCTGACTGCCAATAAATGTGGCTGTCAGTAGTCAAGATTTAGAGCAGTCTATCTATTCGTTGTGGATATTGCGACTGCAACCAATTTCCAATATGGCTACCAAAATTCAAAATGGGTGCCAGCATCTCATAAACACTATAGTACAACTGTACAACTTGACTTATTACTGAATCAACATTTATCATCAATATTACAAAACATTACATACTAGATCTGTCATAATATTATCATTTAGGACAGCAATGCTTCATTTTGTTGCTGTCATCACACTACTGGTACAACATCATATTCCTCATCCGATTTTTCTGCATCATTGTCTTCAATAACGTTCTCTGATACGTTGGTGCAGTTTTCCTTATCAGCTTCACATTTGCAAAGTTCTGTACAGGTTACGTTACTTTGCCTGCGCGAACATCTTCCCCCACATTTAGTTTTAGTGCGCCAGCTCTTGACCAGTTCTACTACAGAATCTAGTGCTGCGGGCAAGTGTGACAGGATTGACATCAACTAACTACCATCGGCTGTTGTAACGTCTGGAACGATCACCGAGGAACAATGGAACACCTCCAGATGAAGGCTTGAAGATGAGCACGTCTGATGTGTTCATGAAGTGCACCTTGAGTTGGCGGAAGCTGTTCTACACCCCGATTTTGCTTCAGCTTACGAAACATATTCCATCGTAATTCACTTGCTGTTTTGCATCGCAGCTTCTTTGTCTCAAACAGAAGGCACAGAAACGCCTCACATCCATCTAAGTTTAGTGCAGATGGCTCTGCTCCATTTCCCAGGTTAACCAATGAAGTAATCACCTCGTCACTTGATTTTTAAAAGACCTGTAATACAAGATACAAATTAACAACTTACTTTCCACCAAAGAGACGTAAAGCTTTAACAATTATTTGCTAATAATTGTTATATATACCTTAAAACATGTAGTCTTGCTTTTGGCCCAAATGCGACCAGTTGTATCGCAACCACATAATGTATGGAAACCAATAATATAATGCTGCTGCTCGTTTCTACCCCAGTGCATTATAGATGGGTTTCAACTTAACATGTTGTCTGTTTTCGCCCGCTCCAGTCATGATCACTGTTTCAGGACCGAGTTCTGGTAAAAAAGAAACAGCAAGTGCCATCACATCTGTGTCTCAAGCATATATGTGGATATTATAACTGGCCTTGTAAACCGCAATTTCATAAAGAATAAGAAGATATCTGCTTCTTCTTGGCAACTGTCAATGTTAATGTTGTCTTCAATTAGCTGGTTGGATACAACACCTTTACGTATTGCTGTGCTAACTGTGCATTCACAGTTGTGTTTGAGCTTATCCGACAGAATTATGGTTAGGCGATCCTTTGTGGCATTACCTGAGAAGCGTTCTATAGTCCTTTATTGGGGTTGTATCTTGTACATGGAGATCGTCATTTTGTTTGCACTTTCCCTTTGTACGTCAAGTCTAGTTGCATCCTATAAATATGGGTCGAATGTATAGTAATCAAACACTATGATTGTACTCTTTTACCCTGTGTCACACAAGTCGAAAGATCCATGCATTTTTTGATGGAGTCCTTACGTAGATGTAATTGTTCACATACTATTGCCATGCCATCAATAAGTAGATACGTATTGTTCAAGGAAGTGCTTTGGCATGTGTTTGTTGGCAAGCATTGCAAATCGTCAGTTGTACCATCTGCCGAAGTGGTATTAACATTTGCAACTAAGTCTTCCAGGATTTCTGTAATTGTGCTTTATCATTGCAGGAGTGCTGCCTTCCATCCGGTGTCATAAGTATCTTATTAACGCTGGAGAACTCATGCTTGCTGATTACATTGTGCGGGTCTAAATCACGGGAAGACTTAGCGATTATTAGCAAGTGGGCAAGCAATTAACTTGATGCTTTAAGTGCTAGATGTTCTGCTACTAAATGCAATCAGAAGTCCAGTCATTATATTTAAGTTTTGTCATCTTATCCCATAAATTAAGTTTGACTGTTTGTTCACCAGTAGATGTTTTGCCCATCAGTCGGTTGTTGGCAAACTGTGTGTATGCTGCAACTCCTCTACTATGCGTGTTTAGTATGTCCTCTTGCACCTTGTCTGGAAATATTGATTTTGTAGATATGTTAAAGAGTTTGGGATCTTATTCTCTATGTGGATCTTCTAACTTGAATGGGTTGTTCAGCTTAAGGACATTTTTCAGTTTAGTTATGGACAACTCTAGGTATTTAACTTTTGCTTCAGAGAGGTGATGGTGCTCTAGTTGAACATTCAGAGACATTCCTAACATAGTTTCCACCTCATCAAACACATCAGTTAAAACTGGTGCAGAAAGACAATATCGAAGTAAAGCTTAGGGTTAGTTGCAATCCCAGAGATCCCTACATCACCTTTGTGTATCTTGTTAACATGCTCCTGTGCCATATCCACACCAACGGCAGTAAAGGGAACTGTGTTGGTGTTGATGCAGAACCCTTCTCTTTTGAATTCTTACCATATAATATTATCTAGATTCACAGTTTGAATATCATACATTCGGGCTACATATTCAGGGATGTTTCTTGCATATTCTAGCCGATTGTATGTGAAAAACCAGACGCACAGTTCTTCCATTGCTGCTAGATGTTGAGGCCATAGGCGTTGACGTGTTGCACGGATAAACTGAAGTAGATCTGATACGCCCACTTGAACGTTGGATTGTTTTCATTCTCACTAACAAAGTCTGACATCTTCTTGAGCAAGTCTAATGACTTGACAACATCCTGCACTTCGTGGTGAGCTACTGCAATTCCAACTTTATTTTTGCAAGCAGAACACCGTTTCTATAAGAGGATTCCAATGTTTTGCACTCACTAGAATGTTTTTTTGAGAAATACCTCTAAGTTGAGGTCAGCTTAGGCTTGCAACAACACCTGATGGCACTCTACTGTCAGCATAATTGTGGTGCTTCCCGTTTTTTTTCTATGCGTTACTGTTACGTCACTGTAAAGTTCAGCATGCACCCAAGCAGCATCAAGTCCACTTCCCTCTACTGTATGACCGAGACAGTGTAAAGGATAAAGCTGTGACACAACCCATTTGCCTCTGTAGAGATCAGGACGTACATAACGTAACTTCAAAAATTGCTTGTACGAATCCATATCCAGCCACACACACACTGGTCTTGTGCTCTCAGGTTCTCTGGTGAAGACGTTGATTTTGTGCAACTGCATAAGAGCTGTTACCAAAGTTGACCATTCATGTGCAGGTGCATTAATGATAGGTAATGGATGGACATTATCAACAGCTTGCAGGTTTTCTTTAACATTTGGTAAAATGAATGAGTTATGTGCTGCCCAGATCGGAATTTGATTTATGGGCTTAGGTGTTATGCGTGGATTTTGAATGACTGTAGAATCGCTAGAAGTGCCTGGGGCAGATACTTGGCATCCTTGTGGCCTCCCCAGGCAAAATGGAATTTGAATTCCTGTTTCCAGTAGGTGTATCTGTAGACTGGCGCTTTCTATCGTAGTACCTAGCTAGCAACCACACAGTATCACATAGTTTTCCCTTTTCAAGTACTTCTTGATGAAAGAAAACCACAAATTTTGGATAATATGGGCTGTCTTTAGGTTTACGGTTTCCGGCAATCAGACACTTAAGCAATTCTATTCCTGTGGGTGGCAATGCTTGCGTTTTGCTAAGTTTTGTTCATGAACCCCACTGTAATATTGGGGTAACTCGTGCATGGTCCTGGTTTAGCCATTATTTAACTGCAAAAAAGATACACATTACTAGGCTACTATGACTGTTCCACCAGCCCTGTTTTAACCAATAATAGCTGTGGAAATATGTGGCGGTTATTTTCTGTTATTTTCTGTTATTTTCTGTTATGGCGGTTATTTTGAGCTTTGTTTGGCTATTGTGGATTTTGCTATTCATTTTGAGATGTTGGCGGCCATCTTGGTTTTTGGGAGCAATATTGGAAATTAGCTACCGATGCAATGACATGAGTAATCCATAACGAATAGATAGATTGCCTTAAATTTTGACTACTGTACCTTTCCTGTTGACGCTAACCACGTTTATGAGAGGTCGGCGACCATTTTGGATTTTGGCAGCCATCTTGGATTTTGACTAAAGTAGTAATGACTACAGCAATCCATAACGAATATGGGTCAACCATAAAACATGGATGGTGTGCCTTTACCATTGATGGAAGCCATGTTTCTGAAGTTGGTGGCCATTTTGGATTTTGGTGGTCATTTTGAATTTTGACTACAGTAGTATAATGACTTCATGACTTTATTAATCCATAAGTAATACAAAGACAGTTTTACGTCATACATCGTGTGCCTTTTTTATTGACGCAAGCCATGTTTCTGATATGTTGGCGGCCATCTTTAACTTCCAGGTCTTTAAAAATTAGTAACCATGTTTTTTCAACTATTTGTGTCATAACCTTTCAGAAAAACTTGGTTTCCAATTTTCTTTACCAAATTTCTACTCAATGACATAACGTCATATACTACATCGCATACTCTTGCACCTTTCTCATTTTATTAAAGCAGAAGCTGGAGGCGGTCTTTCCTCCACCCCCTTGCATCCCTCCTACTTTTAATTGCCCTGCACATTGTAACTCACAACATCTTTGTTTTATTTCTGTAGCCGTCTCTTCACCCTGCAATGATCTTCAATCCCGAACGAGCGGCGATGAAACTGCAACGAGCAATGAAAGGAATTGGAACGGACGAACGAGTTCTCATCGAAGTTTTAACCGGCTACGCTAATTTTCAGCGCCAAGAAATTAAGAAGAAGTACAAAACCATGTACGGAAGGGTAGGTATACAGAACTACTTTCTTTTTATTCTTCTTCCTAAGTCGTTTATTTCGGACTAAAAGAGCCGGAACTTAAGGCGGAAACTGACAGTATGGAGGTCTCCCTAATGGAATTCTGTCTATTTTTCTCCATCTTGTCCAGGCGCGGATTCGTAATTAATTTTTGAAATCGTGATTTCACGGACTGCGTAAATCGTAGTATTACTATTCTATATAAGAGCATAATTATTATAACACTGTTAATTCTTTACGTATTGTTTCCGAAATGTTTGTCAATTTTTGTGATAGCAGAAAAGGTTGAAGACAAATCCATGCCCACACTGCAAAATGGTGTTGTGAGTTGTGTTGTGTGTTGTGTGTATTTTCCGATCACCTCACCCATCCATAGCATTGACAAATTATATAGCGTGTTGGTGCATGCAGATTCGTTAACACCCCACACGACACCACCCACCTCCTCCATAACGTTGATTTACGGGTTGTCACCATGGTATTGCTTCGAAGGAACCAGCAAAGAAGGACAGTGCTTATTGCCAGGATTCAGTGGATACCGATATATTACAGCTTTTTTAGGGCCACGGACTGGCCTTAGATGTCATGCGGGTAGGGGATGATACTGCCCCTGCCCACAATCAAGGTGATTTGGGTCTATGGCTAGCTGATAACTCTAATGGATGCTATCAAGTCTCCCCACCGCTACCACCCACCCAGCAGACTCAAATGAACCACGCTTTCACCGCATCGGCAACAACAGCTCGAGCAGCCACAGAAATGCCGGGTGCCAAACAGAAGGCACTGCTTTTTTGCATCAGGAATTTGCTGCCCTGCACCTTCCTCATTGGACTTCCGCAGACCTATGCCCAACCACTCGAGTGACAAGCGTTTACCGAATGTTAGTGTTACTGGTTAGTGCAGTCGAGACGAGACTGAGACCAATGAGTTTCTAGCAGTGACATCGATTTCGTGCGACGCATGCAGGCTTGGATTGTGGACTACCCAATTGATAGTGATACCAAACTTGCTATTTTTGTGCAGTTAGGCTTCTCATTGGGCAGTGATCACAGTGAGCACAGTGACCTTGTTCCACAACCTGTTGCCGGCCATCTACACCAAGGGCTCGGCCAGAACATGATCGCAAGGCCCATTGTGTGCGCTGTGCGAGCTGTCCCTCAACTGTCACGCTGTACACCAGCAACCAACTGTCGTAGCAACAAATGTCCACTCCTCCGATCGTGTTATGGATACGCAGCCCTGTCAGGATGATGTGAAGTGCGGGGTGTCCACGGTTGTAGGCACACTGTAGGCATGGTGGCGACTAGTGTTTCTCAACCTTCGGTAGCGCAAACCCACACAACCTCAACCCCCCTCCACCCTCTCCTAGTGCTAGTTACGGTGGGTGGTGGTGCTGCAGCATACATTATCATGCTATGAATTTGTATATGAATTTGTATATGTTTGCCAGTGATATTGAGCTTAGTGCGCCCTTAGCTATTTTACAGTAACCTTATGATGTTAGTCACACCCTAAGATGCTTAGTGTGTTTCTGTTATATGCTAAGTAGTGCTAGTGCATCTTGATTATGAAATTGGGCAGAGCTATGGTTCATATACGTATGTTATGATTGTGGTTGTATGGTTGTCTGTGCATGACACCTGTATGTAGGTGGTGCACTGGTAGTGTGGGTGAGAGGGTGAAGTTCTGTGCGGACGTGTTGAGTTACTTCCTGGTACTACGAGCTCCAACTTAACTAACACTCCTGGTCTCAGCTGATCAGTTCACCTCTGGGCTCAAACCCAGCAATACTTGTCTCCTCTCCTCTACACTACAGGGTGGTGAAGCCTTCTAAGCCTCCTGAGCTATTACTTAACCACTGACAGAACTGCCCGTGTGAACCTGAAAAAATATGCTTCAGCCTTAACTTCTCTGGTTATTTGGGTGAGGAATTGGACTGCCTTCTACACAGCCTGTAGCAAGTGGTGCATCGGCCTACGCCTAATTGGACTCTAATCAGACCCTAATCAGCTGGTGGGCCTACTTCAGGCCTACTGTTCTACAGCTTCAGCTTCACGGTGGTAAGCATAAAAGAACAGTGCCTAATATAAGCCTAATAGTTATTAGCCTACTTTGAACTGTGACAAGTTTAAATATATTTGAACTGTGTTTGCAATATACTATTGCGTTGCTTTTCCATCATGCAAGTTTAGTAGTGTTATACGAACTGAGCATATTTTTTTGTACAAATTTTAAATTTGTTTGAACTGTGCTTACCACTACTGCCACTACTATTATTATACCACAACTATTTTCCATCAAGTATTTAAAAAATATTTTCTTCATCTGTGCTTGCTGAACTGTGCCTTCGTCAAGTTGCTTAGGCTATGCTTGTGGGTAAAACTTTTTAAAGTCTAGTACTGTGCATGGCTTGTTCATCGTCAGCTTCTTATGTTTTGATAAGCTTAGTGTTCTATTTTCTTCTAACTTAGCAGAGTTAAAAATTACCAACCGTAACAGAGGAACAGTATTCGTTGGTTTTTATTTCATCGTATTTAGCCCAGTTTTAATTTGGTGTTTATTCATTTTCTTTTGGGTAACACCACATCGTCAGGACTTGAAACCTACCAAATTCTCCCTCACTTGTATTTTTGGAAACCAGAAGAGGTCGGTGAACTTTAAAAAAAAAATGTATGCTTCAGCAAGTTAATGTCTAGATCTACTGGAAGTAATCCTAATCTTGTTGAACCAGTGTCAAATCCCAATATTATTGGAAGAATCCCGATTATGGCTACAAATCTTCAGGAAGAATTTGAATTACCTAGTGACATGTTTTCACTGGTTTAGGTCGTGGTTTTTTAACCCCAGTGCAACGTTTAGTTATGCTTCAACGTCGTAGAAATGAAGAAGAGTTACTTGAGCGTGAACGTGTGCGCCAGCACTTGGATGAACAATTTCGTGAAAATTCGAAGCTTCAAACATCGCGAGTTCAAGGCGAAATTGATGGCCACATCATAACGTACGGTGCAAACAGTGTTTAATTCCAGTAATAAAGATTGCAGTGATCCTGGTAAACCTAAAGATCGACGAGAAAATCCAGTTTTTGTGCACAGTTCACAGCAAACTGAAAATGTTGAAACAGTTTATTTTACTAACGAATTTGGTGAGCGTGAAAGTGTTCGAATCCCATTAGAGCAGCTCACAAAAATCAGATCTAGTAGAATAGATTAGGTAGTGATCCAGTTTTTACAGGAACAATTCCTAAAACTAGGATTAATAATCCAGTAAATGTGTCAACTTCTATGACTAACTTTATTGATAATTCTATTCACCCTGTTGATGCTACGAAAAGGAAAATGAATTTATTGCTTGTCATTATGCAAAACTTTGTTTCTATATGCCATGAAAACATACACTAATTTTTTGCATATCCTTCCTAGAAGACTTGTTTCCCTAGAGAAGTAGTAGTTGGCTTCACTGTCGTGCTCAGAGGACCCATTCCATCATGCATGCGCTTAGGCCTCTATATAAGGAGCCGCCTCAGCGATGGGCGTCATCCTTTCTTCCTAGGCGCCACAGCATGTGGTTGTCTCCCTCGGCTCTCCCGTTTCATACCAGGACTCACCGGATTCCAATCGGAGTCCGTTTTGGATTCCACATGGACATCGGACACTCTTCTCTCCCGAATTTAAATTCGGCTGCATCTTTTCAGTCCATGCTCTGCAGCACTAGACTCGGACACTAACAGGATTTGATCTCCCGTTCAGACACCACAGACTCCCTGACTTTCCCTACGGCTTGCTCTTTCAGTTTCGTTGTGTTTTCACACACGGACTCCTGCTAGCAGCCTGCACGGCAGCTCAAGCGATCGAGCAACCAGCATTCGGACAACGTCCAAGACTCGGAGACTACAACACCACCAACCGGGATTCGGTCTCCCTTTTTGGCACCACGGACTCCCAGACTCCTTTTGCAGCTTGCTCTTTCAGTTTTGTTGTGCTTTTACACACAAGGACTCCTGCTGGCAGCTCACACCGCAGCTCAATCAGTCGAGCAACCATGCATTCGGATGACGTCCAAGACTCAATAACTACAATTCGGTCTCCCCTTCTGGTGCCACGGACGCCCGGATTCCTTTTGCAGCTCGCTCTTTCAGTTTCGTAGTGTTTTCACACACACGGACTTCTGCTAGTAGCTCACACAGCAGGTCAAGCGAACAAGCGACCAAGCATTTGGATGGCGACCAAGATTCAGTAACTACCAGACGACAGACCGGGATTCGGTCTCCTCTTCTGGAGCCATGGACTCCCGGCTTCCTTTTGCAGTTGGACTCCCGCACACGGACTCCCGCACACGGACTTCCGCAAGCGGACTCCTGCAAGCGCCAGTACACAGAAGTAGCTCAGGCGACCGAGCACCCAAGTGTTCGGATGACGCCCACAACTTGAAGGCTAACGGACTTCCATCCAAGATTCGGTCCCCCCTTATGGAGCCACGGACTATTGGATTCCCTTTACTGCTTCCTCTTTCAGTTCCGTTGTGTCTTTACACACACGGACTCCTTCAAGCACCAGCACGCTGATTCGGCACAGGTAACCAATCCCCGAGCATTCAGAAGACATTCAAGGCTCACACGGACTCCTGCAAGGGAACTTGCATTCCCGGATCCCTCTGACAACTTGCCTCTTCCGCTTCGTTGTGTTTACACACAAGGACTCCTACCGGACAACAGAACACTGCAACAGGCAACCAATCGTTCGCTCGATGCCCAAGACTACGACTGATTAGACCACCAACTGAGATTCGGTCTCCTCTTGGAACTGAGGATTGCCGGATTCCTCTGGTAACTTTCTCTCTCAGTTGAGTTGTGTCTCTACACACAAGGTATCCAGCAGACACCGCTACGCGGCATCATAGGCAACCAAGCAGCCCAGCCTTCAGTTGACACCAGAGACTTCAGTCTGACAAGACCTCAGACTGAGATTCGATCTCCTCTCACGGAACCTTGGTTCCCCAGATTCCTCTACAGCTTGCTCATCAGTTTCGTTGTGTCTTTGCACACACACAAAACGGACAACGGACAACGGACAACGCTCGGGGCTCAACAGATTCATTAGCCAAGGTGCAGTCCTTTCCCTTAGAGACCATGGGTTCCCTGACTCAACTAATGTCTGATTCTTTCAGTCTCACCGTGTCGTTACTCACACGGACTCGGGACATGGACACACGGACACCAGACACAAACTAAACATACGGACAACACTCGAAGCAGAGACCAACAAGTCTAGCGATCGCGATTCGAGCTACTCTCCGTGACTGCGGTTTACTACCGACCCGCTTCTTCTGCTGGCTTGCCCTTCGGTTTCTGTGGTGTCCTCCCACGCATGGACTCCTGGAAGCACCACTGCACTGAGAACCATGCAGAAACTTTTACTTCGCCTCGTCTTTGGTCTCCGTGTTTCTTGACGAAAGGAGACAACCGCTACGCATTTATTTTAACACAACCAGTCCGTTCTGCTCTCGAGTCCTCTCTCTCTTCAGATGGCCATCCTTGGACCTCTGCTCACGGGCTCCCAGCCCCACGAGTCTTCAAGAGTCGACCAAGGAGACCGCAGCTATTCTTAACTAGCTTGACTTCCGTCCTGTTTTTCTGCCTCTTGCCTCCCGAAGACTGTCTTTGCAAGCGATGGACACCACCTTTGCAGCATCTCGCCAACTATTCAGCTATTATTGCTTCACTTTTGGACACTCTTGAGGACCCTGGCTATGCCATGCGACATCGACAGGTCTTTGTTCCTTGTCTTCTACCTCTTCTAATCATCGCTAGTGGCAACCAAGCTTTGCTGCTCGGACACTTCTCTTACACCACCCACGGTCTCCCAGACCCTGGGGTCTCCTTGCGACATTCAAGACGACCTTGATACACCGTGAAGCTCTTTGCAGCCTCCTGCTTTCGGACTCCCACAACAGACCTCGCCAGTAGCAACCTTTCCCCTTCGGATGCCTCTCACGTCCCAATCCACGAGCTCTTGGACTCTGAATCTGCCAGCAACAATCACGGTAACCACTGCAACATAGGGCAGGGCTTACATTCTTCCTGTCTCAAGCCTTCGGTCTCCGATATCTGGGCAGAAACTTTTACAAGCAACGACCACACTACAACAAGCTGTAACTTGTCAACCGCTCTACGATTCTACCCCTTCGGGCTTCCCTCTACGATCCCCCAGACCTTCAGGCCTGCTAGGGATCATACAAGAAATCACGAAATCATGACTAACTCTGCGCCACTCCATGACTCCTGAACTCTGACCTCCTGCGGCCGGACACTTGTTTGCAACCATCTAGCTTTGTAGCACAATGCACCAGATCCTTCGGACTGCTGAGAACAAACAAGAAGACAACAGTCAGCAACTACTGCTTCATGGCGTCCGTCTCCTGTTGACAGAAACCTGGTAGTTATTCTGACGACCCTTTCCCAGTCCCCGGTAGCTGGTTTCCCTTCTGTCATGCTTACGGCTGCTGTCTCTTCTATCCCGCACTCCACTCTAGGACCGTAGGTGCTGCCCAAACAACACCTTTCACCAGACTGCTGCGTCCTTCTTAACCTCAGTGGCGTTTTGCCCATCCAGGTTCAAAGCAGGAGGGGGACCGTCACGACCACCAGTGCAGCCTTGACCAGCCTATCATGAACTGAGGGTTCAACCGATCACACCAATCAGAACAGTCACTCAATCGTCTCGTTCGCATCTCCGAAGACACCGTTCACTGACACCTGGCTTCCCTTTGAGTTCCACCAGACCTCATACACCGGTCTCCAGCAATCAGCTTTACTATAACAAGACTGTTCCACCTTTACCACGGAGTCTCCATCTCCTTTCCTACAAACTTTGTCTCCCTTGGCTTTGGTCACTCCTGTCTCCCCAGCCAAACCACGGATTGTGAGGCAGTTTCTAGGCTGCACCAGGCTGCTGACTTGGCCGACACAAACTGATCGTCAGCCGCTTCATCCACCAGTCCACTTTTGCTATCGCTATGTCCAGTTTCGGTCTCCTTTCGTCCCCGTTTTTCACCTCCTGGACTTCATTTGACAATGGAACCATGGATCACCGTTCACGAGGCCTCTCAATGGCTTGTCTTCCACAAGACTTGCTCAACCGTCAACTTTCCCTCACTGGAAAGAAGGAGCATTCATCTCGTCCACCTGGACGATCTCAGTTGATTGCCTCTGACATTAAGTTCTCCTAGCCAGTCTTGCTGTTTGGTCATCGCCATACTCCTGGCCATCACCCCTTCCAAGGCTCCCTGATCTCTCGACTGCTGACTTCAGTTGACACCCGGACACCAGGACACCTACTCCCATCTTTCCTGAATCCGTCGCACGAATACTGCGACTACCTGATCTCTGTCCATCCTCCCGGATTGCGGACTCCCGGACACCTAACTCCATCACAAACCCTGCAACGACTGGCTTTCTGTCCGTCCTTCCGAGTTTCAGAATCCTGGATTCTCTCCGCTGGACACCAACTCTTCAAGCTACGGCTTGCACGTGACCGCCACAAGTCCCCAGTTCTCAAGTTCCACTGGGATCAAGACTTCTCACAGGAGATAGGACGAATGGTGGGTCCATATACCCTCTTTCTTCATCACCTGGCCCAGAACACGGTCAACGTCCACTCTTTCGGGGATCTTGCCAGCCTCTGACTCTAATCGTCACGCCTGCACCGATCGGTTCACAGGGTATTTATTTGGAGTCCGGGGCAGCCTGCTCGCAGCACGGGCTCCGGCATCCTCGGTACCTATCTCCTTTGGACGAGGTCTGCACAAAAATTAGGTAATGTATGTTTTCATGGCATATAAAAAGATCAAAATACCAGGTAAGGCTTGTTGATTTTGGTTTCTATTGCCCTTATGAAAACATACATTACCTAAGCCCGCCCGGCCTCCCCTTTTGGTCGCCAAGGTAGACCCTGAGTGGCAGAAAGAATGACGCCCATCACTGAGGCGGCTCCTTATATAGAAGCTGCAAGCACGGCAGTAAAGTAAACTTCTTCTTCTCTAGGGAAACGAGCTTTCAAGGAAGGATATGCAAAAAAAATTGGTAATGTCTGTTTTCATAAGGGCAATGAAAACCAAAATCAACCAGCCTTACCTGGTATTTTGGTGTTTTAGCAAGTTTTAATAGTAGTAATTCAGGTAATCAATCGAGTTTAAAAGCGAATGCTAATACAAACGCTAAAAATTCAACGAATCTGGAATTCCTTTACTGAAAATTCAGGCTGTTATGGTAGAAGAATTTAACGGAGCTTATGACAAAATATTTCCTGCAGCTTTCATTAAAAAACTGGAGTATTTGCTTAAGATTAGAGAAATAGATGAGTTAGAATTTGTGCATAAAACTGTTCCATCTTGGTTGTCTGGTGAAGTGGCTCGTTGGTTTTTGTCTGCAAGATCTTTTGTTGATTGGTCAGATTTTAAAACTAAGTTTTTGGGTACCTTTCAAGTTCACTCACAGGGCTATAGCATTTTGAAGAAACTCGTAGTCAGCAGATGCAGCCTAACGAAAGTTTCACCAAGTATTTTCAGAAGTGTAAGCGTATTGTAGAATGTTCTGGAGAGAAACTTCATACACAAAAAATTATTTCTGTTATTTTAGAAACGTTGAATGCTACTTTTCAGTCACAAATGGTACCGACTGGATATGCAACCTTGTCTGAGTTTAGAATGCAAGGTGGTTTTCTTGAAAAGCTGAATGCTAAGATCATTAGTCGATCGAAACCTGTTAACGGTAATAATAGTGGTGACACTAAAGGTAAGAGTGTGTCAAATGGTAAAAAGGACATTTTGCCGGCCCTCAGCCCGGCCAGCTAAAAATGGTTTCTTTTTTCCCTAAAACATACTTAACCTGATAATTTTGCATTACCTTGTCCCTGGAGGTCTTTCGGTGGTATGTAGCCGCCTGCTTGCGTGTCCCTACTGCGCATGTGCAGCACAGTTCTCCTCAATATAACCGTGAGCATGGCTGGTTCCAGCATTCATTTTCCTCTCAATCTGTCAGGTGTTGACTCGAGAGGGGAGGCAGGGCAGGCCTTTGGTTAAGTATGGTTTAGGCAAAAAAGAAACCATTCTTAGCCGGCCGGGCTGAGGGCCGGCAAAATGTTCTTTCTGTTTGCCAAACGTATTAACCTGATAATTTTGCATTATCAGCAGACCTCGTCAAACGTGGTGGTGGGCACCGATCTGACAGGGCGCCCCGGGATGCAAGCAGGCGTTCCCCCCAAAATTTTTATTATGTAAAAATTCGCACTTTGTCCAGAACAAGGTGATGAAATAGGAAGTTGGATTTCTTCGTGGGGATTCGTGGCTCTGAAAAGCAGTGTTTTTATGAGGGTTCTTGCTTCCTACTTTGGATGGCTTGCTTTCTTCTCTGGATGGCTTGCCTCCTTTTATGGATGGCTTGCTTCCATCGTGGGATGGCTTGCTTCTGCTTCGTTCTGTTTGTGCTTAAGGGGGGCTTGACCACAGTTCTGGCTGTGACGATTGGTCCCCTGCCGGTGTGGTTTCTTTTCTTCACTTGACATGTTCCTCAGATAGTGGGAGGTGACAGTCGTAGAGTGACGCCAGGATGCGGCACCAGGGTTTCCTTTATAGGTGTGGCGTTGTGATGTGCCCATGATGTTTAAATCGCTCTGATTTCGTGTGCTGTTTGTTGCGCTTTCTCTGCCTAGGCTGGCTTGTCGTCAGTGACATCGATTGTTTTCCTTCTCCAACGCGAGATCATGGCAGGTAAGGTTTCTCCTCTTTGTGGACGAACAGGTAGGAAAAGTTGGTTTCTGTCTCATTGGATGTTTTCGTAGGGTTGTGACGGAGTGTTTGGATGGGGCAGTTTGGAAGGCGTTCAGGTTCGGAATCCTGGATTTGGGTGAAGGGTTACTGCTGAGAAGTTTGGCCAGAAGGGCTCTAAGGAGGAGAAGGCTTTGCTTTCTTTTGGCTTTCTTCAGTACCTGTAGAAGGAGTTCGAATCGTGGGAACAGGTATGCGTAAAGGATGTGCCGTGGGTGTGTTGTTAAGGTCGAGACGAGCGGCTCGAAGTGAAGCCGTTGTCCGTCTTAAAAATCTCACTCAAACGTGGTTCTAGACACGAATGAGACGAGTGTAGACAGCAATGGTTGACCTTATCTTCACATGAAACGTGGGTTATCCGTGGTGGAGATGTTGGACGAGTTGAGGGCGTCATCCGTGTGACTCTTACTTAAAACGTGGTTTTAGCCATGTTTGAGACAAGCACCGGTTGGATTTGCATCAGATGTCTTATTTTCGTTCGGGACGTAGGGACAGCTACGGTTGAGACCACTTGGCAGAGGTGAAGAACGTCATCTGTATTGACTCTTCCCTCAAAACGTGGGTTTATAGTCACGGATGAGACGAGCAGCAGTATGGACGGCCGTAGTTGGCTTGATTTTTGTTCGAGACTTTGAGGCTAGCCCTGGACAGGAAAAGTTGTGAGAGGTGGAAACGGCTTCCGTCTTGACTCTTCACGCAACCGTGGGTGTATGTCACGAATGAGACGAGTATCAGTGTGAACAGCAATTTTTTGTTTTGGTTTTTTACTCGAGACGTGGGGTCAATTACGATCGAGACGAGCAGCGAGAAGGGTAAACGTCTTTGACTTTGTCGTTACTCAGAACGTGGGATTTGGCTATGGATGTGACGTGCATCTGTGGACGACAACTGTTGTCTTTCCATTCACTTGAGATGTGGGGTCAGCCATTGTCGAAACGAGCAGCAGGGCATGTAAAAGTCTTCCAATTTCAGTCTTCATTCCAAACGTGGGTATTAGCCACTAATGTGACGAGCATTAGTGTGGACTCCAACTATTGTCTTTATTTCTACTCGAGACGTGGCGTTAGCCACGATTGAGATGAGCAACAAGGGATGTAAACAGCTTTCGACTTCAATCTTCACTCAAAACGTGGGTTTTAGCCACGAATGAGGCGAGCATCAGTGTGGACAGCAACTGAAGTCTTGATTTTCATTCGAGACGTGGGTTGGCCACGGTCGAGATGAGCAGCAAGGGATGAGAATGGCTTCCGATTTCACTCTTTACTTCACATGTGAGTTCTAGCTACGAATGGGACGAGCATTAATGCGGACCGTAACTGTTGTCTTGAGTTTTTACTTGAGACGTGGGGTCAGCCACGGTCAAAGTGAGCAGCGGGCGTGTTGATGGTTTGCGTTTTTATTCTTCATTCCAAAGTCTGTATTCTTTATTCACTGGACACGAATGAGATGAGCTTCATTGGACAGTGACTGTTGTCTTGAGCATCATTGAAGACGTGGGGGGCAACCACTGTCGGAACGAATGGCAGGGCGTGTAAATGGCTTCCGATTATGTTCTCACTCTAAACGTGGGTTACAGACGTGAATGAGACCAGCTTCAGTGGTGAGCAACTGTTTTTCTTGAGCTACACTCGAGGCGTCTTCTCTTTTTACTCAAAAGTGTGTTGTAGTTGTGAATGAGACGAGCTGAAAGGCAATCAGGAGGGTCCGTGTTGTTTTGAGCGTAGTTGCCATGGGTATTGGCCAGCTGCGAGGGACGGCTGATGTCTTCCTTGTGTATGGTGGGCAACTTTGTTATAAGGATGACCTGAAACGTAAGCAAACCTGGAGGGACGACGGTGCGGAACGCAGTTGCCGAGGTTACCAGTCAGCTGGTGGAGGAGCCACGATGTCTTCCTGAGTGTGGTGGTCTTTCTCGTTATCGGAATGAATCGAAACGAGGGTTGGCCAAAGTTGTTGAAGCTGTCGCGACATGATTATGGGTTAGAGGCGAAAGATGGGTTTGGGGCGGTGGGTCAAGAGGAGTTTTCCCCTTAGGGGGCCCTGATGAGCTGCGTCCTTTCATGCCCTGTGTAAGACAGGCGAGAAGTGAAAGTTAGACTGTAGTGAGTGACGAAAACTGAACTCAAGTCGGCAGGACAGGAGTGCTTTTGTTATGAGGAACCCTGATAAATTGCGGCCTGTCATTTCTCGTTCGAGATAGGAAAGAAGTGAAGGCTGGGCTGAAAGGCGATCTGGGTAGGCGGGTCAGGAGGAATTTAACCCGTGGGGAACATTGATGACGTGCGTCCTTTCATTTCTTGTGCATGACAAGGTGAGGAGTGAAAGCCGGGCCGAAGACAAGTCAGGAAATTTGCGGCGGACAGCTAGTCCTGGACGGACGAAGCCTGACGGTGTTTGTGTTTTGTTTCATGGAAGAGACGTTTGTCTGGCGGGGGTCTGAAGCAAGTTCGCAAGAATCGGAGAAGGCGCGTCATTTGCCGTCTCGAAGTGGTGAGTTGTTTCCATCGGTGGCGACATTGGCGCCCCAGTCTGAGTCAGGGGGTAACGAATGGAGGCTGAAAGGTCGAGTGATGATGAGGCTTGGTGAAGCTTCCGTTTGGCTTCGCGGAAGGGTGCATTGGTTTGCCGTAGGTCTACCTCTAAGGTCGGGATCGTGAGGCGGGGTCGTACATTGGCCGTCTGAAGCAGTGAGTCGTTTCCGTCATTCGCAACATAGGCGTCCCGGCTTCGACTGGTTGCCCAGCAGTCGTTGAAGATGGGCCGGCTGTCATTGAGATGTCGCGAAAGGGAGATGTCGCGAAAGGGCAAAAATCCAAAACGGGAAACTGACGAACGAGATGACGTGAAGAAACCTCAGGAAAATGCGGTGAGGTGCGTTGGCCATCTTGAAGCAGCAAGTCGTCTTCTTATTCGCGACGTCGGCGTCTCGGTACACCGGTCGCCCAGCAGTCGATGTGGACTGGCAGCAAGGGAAACTGCATCGGGGGACAGGGTATGTTGACGGATCTAGTTGGCGAGGAAAATGATGAAAAAGATGACGTCGTGAAGGGACGACATAGGCATTCCGTCTGTGAACTGGTGTCTAGCAGTCGCCCCAGCCGTCGGCGGCGGCGGAGTGCTTGGTCATCTTGAAGCGGCAAGTCATCTTCGTCCATCGCGACATGGGTGTCCCGGTCTAGACCAGACGTCCAGCGGTCGGCATCAGAAGGTTGTGGGCTTCACTGCAAGTTATACTATGATCTCTGCGTGATGACTTGGATGAAAGGTCGAGGGGCGAATTAGGGCCGATCTGGTAAGAGGAGGCTCTACGGAGTTTCCGTTTAGCTTCCCGGAAAAGTGCTTTGGCTTACCGGAGTGCTTCCCCTAAGGACAGGATGTCGGGCTACGGAGGTGTACATTGGTCGTCTTCATTCGCGACATGGGCGTCCTGGTCTAGGCCGGGCGTCCAGCGGTCGTCAGGGACGGGCGACGAGGGAGCAGGTATGAGCGCAGCATCCGAAGTCAGGGCGTTTGCCGAAAGGCCGTCATGGGCAGAGGCATCTTCGGCTGTTACCATGCAGATGTTGCGAAAAGCAGATGTCGCGAAATGCAGATCTCGCGAAACGCAGCTGTCGCGAAAGGTAAGAATCCAAGTTCCTGGACGAAAAGGGAGACTACGAGGTGACGGAAGGAACCTCTGGAGGAAAATGAATGCCGGAACCGGCCATGCTCACGGTTATATTGAGGAGGACTGTGTTGCACATGCGCAGTAGGGACACGCAAGCAGGCTGCTACCTACCACCGAAAAACCTCCAGGGAGACATCACATTGGGACAACGAAATGCAAAATTATCAGGTTAATATGTTTGGTAAACAAGAAATAACTGTTTCTACGCCTAAATTTAACGCAAAATATTCATGTATTGTGTGTGGTAAGTTGGGTTGGTCGAAACGATTTTGTCTTAAGAAGTCCGAGCATGAAAAACATGCAAACGCATCTGTCAGTCACGGTCAAGGTCAAGGGCCCAGATGCTTGGCGTTGTCGAAGTGAAAGTAAAAACAGTGATCAAACTCATGATACGGATAACTTGAATAAATCGAATAAAACTTAATATAAGTCAGGTCAAGCAGCGGAGGTTAACAGTAGTGAATTTAATTTTTGTGCCACGGAATTTAATCTCAAAAACGAGTAAGCCAGCCACACGAAATTCGGACGCGTGGCGTAGCTTACTTAGTCCTAGGTGTAAGCAAAAAAAAAACTGCACTTTGTGAGGATAACACCATCTTTGGTGTACTTCATGTCCACAACCATGGTAAACTTTTAGGAAGGGGTGCCCCCTGAAACCTGTCCAAAAACCAACATGGCAGCCATTTTGTTTTTAAAATGGCCGCTGTACAATACAAAAATCCGACAATTTTACTGATGTTTTTAAGTTAATAGCCGATTTCTATTTTTAAAAAAATGCTCTAAATAATTGCCAGGACTTTACACCATGAAATATCCAAAATGGCGGCCAAAATGGGGCAAAATTCAAGTGTTTTTCATAATTTTAAATTATACTGATAGAGTAGAGGCATATTTGAATTATTCCTCAAAAAGGTGAGTTCACTAGAAATGACTAGTAACTAGCAAACACCAGGTAAAATTCGTAGTATAGTGTGTTCGTAATTAGGAACTAAGTTGTGGCTGTTTCTATGCTGTAGCACTGCATTCTTCTTCCAATTCACCGTATGTTACTACTTTAAACTGCTGCAGTAGCCGTTCTAATTAAGATAAATAGCTGTAAGTAAGCGTAGATGAAAGATGGAGAAGTTTATTTTGGAAGAAGGCCAATTAAAACGTCCCAATTGTAATTAGGAGCTAAGCTATGGCAGTTTATCTCCACTGTAGTGCTGAGCTTGTTGCGTGTATTTACCACAAGTTACATCTTTAAACTGCTGCAGCAGCCGTTCTAATTAAGATAAATGGATGTAATCAGGCTTAGATGACAGATGGAGATGTATATTTTCGTATGAGGTCAATTAGAACGGATTAATGTAATTAGGGAATAAACTAAACATGTTTTGTTAG
This sequence comes from Lithobius niger, assembly GCA_023313725.1. Taxonomy (NCBI): domain Eukaryota; kingdom Metazoa; phylum Arthropoda; class Chilopoda; order Lithobiomorpha; family Lithobiidae; genus Lithobius; species Lithobius niger. The sequence continues at coordinate 22,710 of JAHWFP010110072.1, forward strand.
GTTTGGCGGTAGCATTCCATTCGAATGCCTAATAACAGTCGTTATCCAATTACCTGCAATTAACGGTAATTACCGCATTCGAGAAGCAAGGAAGCTGGAAACATTGGCCAAGCCAACAAACGTCAAATAAAGCAACAAGTTACCATAAGAATTGACATTCCGTTCGTGTGTAAAATTGTAGCCGATTGAGAGGTGCGAAAACATACTATAGTAGAAGGCTTTGATGCCAATGGAGAGACACTCGCAAAAGGTTGCTACAAGCGGCGGAGACGCTCTATGCAATGTGGGACAAATTCGTTTGTTCGATGTCTCAATGTGAAAATTCATGTTTGTAAATATCGTTGAAGGAGAAGAAGTAAATTAAATTATTTTTTGCAATCGAGAGTCGACCATTGAATTTATAATGGCGGCAGCGGTGGTCACGAACCAAGTCTTCTAGAAGCAATGGTATTCAGCGAGAAGTTGGCGACAGGAGTTTATGAAAAACTTCAGGAGGGGAGTCAAGAGGAAACAAGAAGATCTCTCCAGTGAGTGTGGCACTCGTCTGGAAGCAGGAAACGCAAGTTGAAGACTAAACAGAAGATTGACGGAGAGGATTACTGCAGTTGGCCAAGAACCGAGGCATCCAGGCACGAGGACGAGCGATCCGGTAGGAAGCGGCATAAAGTCAAGTGTCGTGGAAGATTTGGTCGAATCCGGAAACAAGGAAGAGGCAGATCGTGGCTGAAGGTTTTTGCAGAGGCAGAGAACCATCGTCAAGGCTGATGTGAGGGAGTCAACTTGGTGTTTCATTGCAACACGGCAACAGGGGTAAGGCAAACTTTTTTTTCACACTCTGGTAGTAGGGGGTTGAATTGATAGGGTTGTTCATTCCAGTACAGTTGCGTGTTGGTATTTTTTTGGTGTGTTGATGCTTTGATGTATTGTTTGATACATAGTGTTTATGGTAGTTAAACATGGATTTATTAGAGGGGAGTACGGTTGCTGATTTAAAGGCTGTGTGCGAGGAATTGAATTTGGTTGTGCCTAAACGCAAAACTGATATTCTGGGGTTGCTTAAAGATGGGTTGGAGGCAGGTACACTTTTGCGGGTAGATCTTGAAGCAGCAATTGAGACAGTAGAGGGAAAAAAAGAGAGGGAGTTAAGGGAAAAGGAAGAAAAAAAGAGAGGGAGTTACACGAAAAAGAAAAAGCGAGGAAAAGGCAAGAAAAAGGGAATTGGAGCAGGAAAGGTTAAGTGTAAGAAAAGAAGAATTAAAGAGGGAGGAGGCTTTAAAGGAGAGGGAGGACGATTTTGCAAGGAAGAAATTAAAGATGGAAAGTGAATTAAGGGAACAAACTGTAGCTTTTGAAAGGGAAAACTTGATAGGCAAGCTGAGATGGAAGTAAGAAGATTAGCTAAACAAGCAGAATTGGAGGAAAGAAAATTTTCTAGAAAAACTGATTTAGAAAGGGAACGCCTAGCTAGACAAAGTGACTTAGAGAGAGAAAAAGGGGAACGGGAAAGTGAGTTAAAGAGGGAACAATTTGAGCATGAGAGAATAATTAGCAAAACCGCTAGACGTCACAATGACGAAATTCAACAGAGGGACTTAGAATCTAAGGAAAAACAGCATGACATGTCTAAATTGTGCCAGCCTTTTAAGGAGAAGGAGGACAGTGTTTTAACATTCTTGTCGGGATTTAAGCGAATTTGCAAAAGAATGGGGTTTAAAAGGGAGGAATGGCCATTTAGATTGTCGTTATTGACGGGAAAGGCGAGGGAATGTCTGATGAGGCTATGTGATAGCGATTTAGCACAGTACGACGTTTATGTTAAAGCCCTTAAGGTTAGGTTTAATGTCACGGAACAATGCTTACATCAGCAATTTAGAGCTGCTCAAAAGTCTGACAAGCAGACGTACTTAAGACTTTGCTCATAATCTTACTACCTTAGGTACTGAATGGGTTAAGGAATTGGATTAGGAGGATTGGTTTGAAAAACTGTTTCAGCAAATATTGATAGAGAATTTTTTGAACAAGGTGCCGAATCCGATACGGGTATGGTTAATCGATAAAGGCAAGCACGAATCTGTTTTGAACCTGGCTTCTCTTGCTGACGAGTATTGTGCAAATCGTCAGGAAGCAGTTTTAAGACAGGGGAGTGGTTCGGACAGAGGTAGTGGCGGACCACAGGGTAGAAATTATTACAGAGGCAATGGTAATAATGGTAATGAAAGGTATCGACCAGGCAATGGGTACCAAGGTAATAGGCAAAATGGTGGTAACCGTAGTGTGAATTCTCATTCTGGAGAGAATAACCAAAATAGAGGCAATAATAACAGTGGTACAGGTGGTAGTAACAATAGTACTGCTTCGGCGGGAAATGCTCAGGCTACGCCTCAAGCAGGGACTAATGGTCATACTGGAGGGAGAGCGCCTTTAAAGGCAAACGAACCACGGAAGTGCCATGTTTGTGGCTTGACTTCCCATTTAAAGCAGGATTGTCCCAAGAATAATGCTAAAACGCCAGTTGGAAATGTTTGTAGGCAGTTTAGCAATGTATTGTACACAGTGGAAAGATGGTTAGTGTAGAAAAAGGTTTTGTAGGGAAGCAGTCAGTAGAAAGTGAGTTTACGAAACCGTGTAAAATAAATGGTGTGAGTGGCAGCTATGTATTAGACACGGGGGCATTTATTGATGTGGTGTCTAGTAAAAAAGTCGGACCTTAGGCATACACGGAGGAATGGGTTGTGCTGTCCTCAGTGATTTATCAAGTTGTAACGGGGCTCCCGTTGGCAAAGGTGAAATTTGAGACTGAGGAGGGCACGATGACTTTGGTCTGTGGAGTGATGCCTTACTTTAATGAGGAGGGTTATGACGTTTTGCTGAGCCAAAAGTCACATCAGTTATTGCAGTCTAAAGCAAATCGTGAACATGTGCCTTTAAATGCGGTCACGAGGCAAATGACGAATGGCAAAAAAAAAAGGTTAAGTCAAATGAACAAGCTATTGACAGCTTTGTTGACCCTGATGTACTAGATTCTCTTTTTTTAATAGAGGATAATGAGGCGGCAGAATTGATAACGAATGTGGCGTCTGCCCAAAAGACTGCACTATTAGAAAGTAAGCCCAAGGTCGAATTTAATGAGGAGGAAGCAAAGGTGACAATTGTTGAAAAACCACAAACGTTAGTTAATAAAGAGACTATTCTGGCCAAACGGGATGTAAACAAAGAAAAAAAGAGAAGAAAAAGGTTACCAAAAGTGAAAGGCTTGGTTTAATGACAGCTGGGTTTGGGGAATTGCTGGCTGTTGAAACGAATGAATTGCAACAAGGACAGCAACTTGACTCGAGTTTGGAAGGGTGCAGGATTGCAGCTGAAATTAAAGGTACATCCCTGTTTTGGAAAGATGGAGTGTTAAGAAGGAAATGGGCATCGGAAAATGGTAGAAAATTGTATGATCAGGTGGTTGTACCACAGGCTTTGACAGAGAAGTTAGTTAAGATGGCTCATGCAAATGCCTATTTTGGGCATATGGCAAAGAAAAAAACTGTAGCAAGGTTACAGGAGCTATCTTACTGGCCGGGAATGTGTAAGCAAGTAAAGGATTGGGTTAGAAACTGTGAAATATGTCAGAAAAATGGTAAAGGTGTAAAGAAAGGTAAAGAAGAAATGGTGCTTGTGCCAGTGGTGGAGGAACCTTTTTTTAAGGTAGTAGTAGATTTGGTGGGAACACTCAAGCAGACGTCAGTGGGAAATAATTATGTTTTGGCAGTGTTGGACACGGCTACGAGGTATCCAGAAGCAGTGGCAGTAAAGGAAGCAAATTCACACACGGTGGCGAACGAGTTGTTCGGAATATTTTCGAGGGTAGGCTTTCCTGGATTACTCCAATCCGACCTCGGAAAACCGTTCATATCGGAACTGACGACATGCTTTTTGAGAGGTGTGGTATTAATCTAATTAATAGCACTCCGTATCACCCACAATCACAGGCAGTGGAGAGGAGGCACCGGACATTAAAGGACATCATCAGAGCCCTGGTGGCTGAGTACCCGGAGGAATGGGATGATGCTTTTGCTCCTGCAATGTTCGCCATTCGCTCGCCCCCATGCGAAACGACAAATTTTACGCCAGCAGAATTGGTGTACGGAAGGAATGTATGGTCCCCACTTACATTGTTAAGAGAAAAATGGTTAGGCAAGGAGGTGCATGTAAATCCTACTGTGGTGGACTATGTGGTAGAACGATTAAACGATTGGGAGAATGTGAAGGAAATGGCGAAAACTGCAACAATGGCAGCACAACGACGGTGTAATAAAGTTTATTACGACAAACAGGCAAGATTACGTGAGTATGAGCCTGGAAGTAAGGTATTGTTGTTAAAAAAGGCACATATGAAGTTTTAGAGCAGGTTGGTGAGGTAAATTACAGGATAAAAATGGGTAAAAATGGTGACAGAGTGAAAATGTATCATGCTAACCTAATGAAACCGTTTTATGAGGAGGTGACGACTATAAACGAAGTTGGTGTGCATGAACTAGAAGGACAAGGTGAGGAAAGAGAAAATGGCATAGAATTAGAGACGCATACGTGGGATTCAGGTGGGAAAAGAGGCTATTTTTACATGCAAGGAAGTGAAAGAGGTGGCAAAGGTTGGGCCCCTGTCGGACGAACAGATCAATGATTTGATCAGGGTTTTTGACCAAGTTCCGGGGGTGTTCTCTTACGAGCCGGGCAGTACCGACTTGGTTGAATTCGACATAGAAATGGACCGGGAAGTAACGGTACAAAAGCAATTGCACCGGTACTCACCAAAACAGAAAGAACTACTTGAAACGGAAATTAATAGAATGTTGTCATTAGGAGTAATTAGGCACGGGAAGAGCTGTAATGCTTCGCCTATTTTGATAGTGACTGAAGAAGGAAAAACTCCAAGGCCTGTTACGGATTACAGGGAATTGAACGGAGGAACTAAGGTGCAGAGGTTCCCAATGCCTAATTTGGAAGAAATGGTTGAGTGGGTAGTAGCAGCAAAGGTAATCTCTGTGTTTGACCTAGTCAGGGGTTTTTGGTAGTGGTCAACCGAAACCAAGTTCTTCACTTTCAGCCGAAACCGAAACTACTACCGAAACCAGTTATTTAATTTCAGCCGAAACCGAATTCATTACCGAAACTGGTAATTCAGTTTCGGCCAAAACCGAAACCTCGACCGAAACCGGTATATCAGTTTCGGCCGAAACTGAAACCATTACCGAAACCGGAACATAACCTGAATAACATCAGTTTTAATAATTAGACAAGAGCAAGGATAAAAATAAAAAATCATGAGTGTGTGGATTTTCGCGGTCATAGCCTAGATTACAAGGCACAGCCCGGTTTACCCATTTCCCGCCCTACGCTGAGCAAATCCACGTGCACCCTCTCACCGCCCCCCCCCCCCCTTCCTACAAAAATGTTTCAGAATAAAAAAAAAACTGTCAATGCGGAAAGACTTCAAACTTTTTTGGGAGCCAGTTGTCTTGTTTTAATTAAATAACCATTAATTCCGGATTAATTCGTTTCAGCGAGGGAAGTCCAGATCACTGGGCATCATTCAATAAGTATAAGCTTTGCTGAAAACGTAAAGAGAAATGAAGCGTAAATAAAGCTATAAATATGATTAAATTTGGATTGAAAAAATTGTTTATATTATTGATTAGCTTGTGCATGGCAGATGAAAGCAGAATCTGTGATGGCGCCCCATGTGCGTTCCTAGGTAGCAGCTTAGTTAGTCTACAGAAACTTGCTACTGCTGGGAGGTGGAATTTGGTTTCGGTTTCACCGAAACTGCAGCATAGGATTCGGCCGAAACCGAAACCATAACCGAAACGGGTCAAACCAGTTTCGGCCGAAACCGAAACTGAGCTATAACTTCATGGCCGAAACCAGAACTGAAACCGAAACCGAAAATTTTCCAGTTTCGGTGCCGAAACCAAAACCGAAACCGAAATTCGGTCGACCTCTAGTTTTTGGAAGATTACAAATTCGCCCAGGGCCATCAAAATGACGGCCTTAACACTCATTTAGGTGTGTTTGAGTATTAAAAAATGAACATGGGACTGGTCAACACAACGTTCTACTTTCAGCGCTTGATGACTGAAGTATGCAGGGGTATTTACGAGTTTGGTAGGCCATTCTTAGACGATGTGTCAGTGATTGCAACTGATTGGCTTGAGCCTTTGGAGCATGTTTTGGCATTTTTACGCAAAGTACTATCAATCCGAAAAAATGTCAGCTTGGTATGCAGCATGCTATGGTTTTGGGTCATAAAATGGGAGGGGGATGTAGGTGGCCGTCGGATGTTAAGATACGAGCAGTTGTCGAGTTCCTAATACCCAACACCCAAAACCAAAACTGTTAAGAGAAGCCGCCAAGTTCACAAAAAGGGTCGGCATTTCAAAGTAGTGATATCATTCAACCAGGGAAAGGCCGCCAAGGTTAATCCTATAAGCCAAGTTAATCGCACATACTAATAGTTCAAAGGTTAAATGAAAACTATAAGATCGCTACTAGCGGTAGCAATCTTCAAGTTTTCATTTAACGTCCAAAGTATTATTCGGTGTGATTAACTTGGCTAATAGGATTCACCTTGGCGGCCTTTCCCTGGTTGAATGATATCACTACTTTGAAAGGCCGACCCTTTTTGTAAACTTGGCAGCTTCTCTTACCAGTTTCGGTTTCGGGTGGATATCACGACTTTCATAGGCCTGTGAATGTACAAAAAATCCCACGGTGTAATTGTCACCCCTACCTTTTTTGTCTGGAGGTATTTTATTGTATGAATGTTCTCATTCATAATTTTCACATTTGCTATTGTCATTCCAAATAAATTAATAACAAGCGTAACAGTATGGTAATTGCAAGGACCTAATCAATTCCTATGGAATAAAAGATACCCTGTGTCTTATTGAAATCAGTAATGAGAAATTTATTCGGGTCGTGGGGCAGATAATTCATTTTGAATTCGCGTACCGTAAAAAAAAAAAACCCGATTTGGATTTGGTAGGGAAAAAAGACCAAACCTTTGCAATAAAAGATACTCCGTCTCTTAGTGAACCACCTATTTGCAACAACAATGAATTCTGACAATTAGGTACTGAAACGATAAGCGTGTAACACTTAAGCATGTTATAATCTACTATTGGATGACAATACAAATTATGGTTACAACAATAATTTTGCACTTACGAGCCACTTCAGGACCACGTGCTTCTAGCTGCAACCCCAAATTTAGAAAAAGGCACTTCCCCATATGACGCTTTACCTGTCTGCCGAAATTTAGATCTGGCAACTTTCCCTAATCAGCTGTAGACGTGTCGTTATACCCTATGAGAATTAACATGGGAGCCTGCGGACTAGTTACTAGTTACTAGTCACCAGTAACACAAATCAACGTTATTGAGCACACTTTCTCTCCATGAAGGACACGTTCCCACATTTTCGTGTTGCGTTTTTCTTTGTTACTGGACCCAAGGCACCTGATTCAAATGATTTGCAAAGATTTCTACCGTATGGGGAATTTACACCAGTATGCTGAAATCACGTATAAGTTGGTTTCAGTTAAAAGACACAGTCTGCTAGTGAGCCACCATCTGACAACAATTACAGTCTAACAATTACGCTCTAACAATTAAGCTGCAACAACAATAAAACGTCTACTTGGCGGCGACACACTAGCGTGTGTCTAGATATAAAGTCTGTATTAGGACTCATGGGCTATTATTCACATTACGTGCGTGGCTATGCACAGTTGGTTTCGCCATTTACAGACAGGCTAAAAAAGGGGGCGTCAAAAAAGGTAGTTTGGGATTAGTCTAGCGATAGGGCTTTCAGTAAGCTAATTGAAATACTGGCTTCTCCTCCTGTATTGGCGGCACCTAACCCAAATAAAGTGTACAAAGTATAAACTGATGCATGTGACAGGGGTATTGCTTTGGTTTTGTCTCAGAATGGGGATGATGGGAAAGAACATCCTGTATTGTTTATTTCTAGAAAGCTTAACAAACAAGAACAGGGGTGGAGTACGAGTGAAAAAGAATATTTAGCATTTATTTTGGGGATAAAGAAGCTAAGGCCGTATTTGGCTATGTCTGAATTTATTTTTCAAACAGACCATAATCCACTGGACACAGGGGAACAACAATGGTAGCCTGTTACGTTGGTCTTAATTTTTGCAGGATTTGTCTTTTAACATAGAACATCGCCGTAGTGTCGAAAATGCTAACGCTGATGCACTCAGCAGACTTCCGGTTGAGGAATTAGTGTCTTGATGTGTGTGTAAATATATTTGTATTTTGGGGGATTTGCGAACGCCCTGGTACCGAGTGTGGAAGGGGGGGGGGGGGTTTGCCTTGCATGTGTGTTAGTCCTCCGGTGGTGAACTGAGTAACTGTTGAGCTGCAACCGGAGGTTGGTTGGTTTGGTGTGGTTTTTGTGTGGTATAGTGGTGTGTTGAGATCGGTTTGAGTTGTGAGGAGCGAAAAGAAAGTCTAATGTAAGCTTTCTTATGATGTGCGGAAAGTATAAGTGAATGGATTGCTTGTTAAAGACTGTGATCGAGGAAGAAGAGGTGTGTTTTTGGGTGCAACGCAGGGTGTTGTCAGTGGGGAAGTGTGGTGATGTGCTGGCCCTGTTGCTGTGTTGCAAATGTTTGGTGAGGCAGTAAAGAGGTGCTGTGTTGTGTTGGTGAAGAGGAAGCGGTGCTGTGTGGTGCTGGTGAAATGTGGTGCAAGTTGTATGTGAAGTGTGGTTCTTGATGGCTGTGTGTGCACAAGAAGGAAGGCTGTAGTGACATGCTGGTGTTTACCAAATGTTTGTGGTCGGGAGCCTTCTTTGTGCCATCCTGGTGATTAACATCACTAGTGATCCTGTGGCTTACCGAGATTTGTTTGGCTACAATTCTCATTCTGGGGTTAGAGGTGTAAGGTTTGGCGGTAGCGTTCCATTCGAACGCCTAATAACAGTCGTTATCCAATTACCTGCAATTAAGGGTAATTACCGCATTCGAGAAGCAAGGAAGCTGGAAACATTGGCCAAGCCATCGAATAAAGCAACAAGTTACCATAAGAGCTGACATTCCATTCGTGTGTAAAATTGTATCTGATTGTGAGGCGCGAAAACATACTATATTAGAAGGTTTTGAAGCGAGAGACACTCACAAAAGGTTGCTACAAGCGGCGGAGACGCTCTTTGCCGGCTTGTGGGACAAATTCGTTTGTTCGATGTCTCGTTGTAAAAATTCATGTTTGTAAATATCGTTGTAGGGAAAAAAGTAAATTCATTTAATTTTTGCAATCGAGAGTCGACCATTGAATTTATAGTTTATCTACGATGTATCCCCATGATTTTTTTCTTCAATTCACCGCATATTACATCTTTAAAGTGACGTGGTGGCAGTTCTAATTATGATAAATGGATGTAATCCGGATTTTATGAACGGTGGCGAAATGTATATTCCAACATAGGTAATAAAAACTGTTTTCGTGATTAAGAGATAAGCTATAAACGTTTATCTGTGCTGTTGCTCCATGGTTTCGTCAATCCTCTCCGAGTTACATCTTTAACATGATGCGGTGGCAGTTCTAATTATGATTAATGGATGTATTTTAGTTACTCTTGTTGGCAAAAATACATCTCAATCTTTCATATAAACCTGATTATATCCATTTATTTTAATTAGAACGGCTACTGCAGTAGTTTAAAGATGTAACTTGTGATTAATAGACGCAAAAAGTAGGGAGCCGCGACAAAGTGGATATGCGGGGCAAAGTGGATAATTACAAAAAAACTACCACTGCTAGAGCGCTGTTGATTTTTTTTCAGCTGTAGCACTACTATATTAGGGACGTCACGTTAGTTTCGTATTTTAACACTAGAGGGATTAGTGTGTAGCAGGCCTTTCAGCTTTCAATGCAGGTTCAAAAAAAATCGTCAGCGAGGGAAACGTGTGATGTCTCAACTCACACAATTTCGGCCAGAAGACTGACGCCTATTGACACGCGCTCTGGTGATGGTGAACTGAACCAAATTGACCTTCAACCCATTTAACACGGGCTTCTGTTTTAAAACCGTTATTCAGCATTCTTTTCATATACTATTTACATATGTTTCACGTTACTCATATTCTTCACTTTGTTTTCTAGTGCTAATTGATAAGTTAAATCCACCCAAAACCAAAACTGGTAGAAAAACCCGCCAAGTTTCCAAAAACGATCGGCCTTTGAAGGTAGTGATATCATTCCACTAGGGAAAGGCCGCCAAGGTTATTCAAGCCAAGTTAATCGCACCTACTAATAGTTCGAAAGTTAAATGAAAACTAGAAGATTGCTACTAGCGGTAACAATCTTCAAGTTTTCGTTTAACGTCCAAAGTATTATTCGGTGCGATTAACTTGGCTAATAGGATTGACCTTGGCGGCCTTTCCCTAGTGGAATGATATCACTACCTTCAAAGGCCGATCGTGTTTGGAAACTTGGCGGGTTTTTCTACCAGTTTTGGTTTTGGGTGGATTTCACAACTTTCATAGGAGTGTGAACGTACATAAGGTTACACCGTCTGTTTAAGATGCTTCAGTCCCATTTTTGCACACACTGACTAACAATCGCTGATTTCGTTCGCTTCGCTCACTCATTCAGCGCATCCCCTTCAGCTGTTTTGTTTAGCCCTTCACCTTCCCCTTAATTTTTCAAGATTTCGTTCACATTTAGTCATGCAGAAACCCCCGAAGGTCATTGTTACTAAAACAGCAGAATGCGAAGCAATTTATTTTTGGGTTGTTAACAAAAAGCCCGTTAGCTCGTGTATGCTCGTATTGTTGCGTAACCATCATCTAACGCGCATCCCTTTATTTTTACGCAATCCACGGCAACGTTAATGTTTCTTTATTTTGTCCTTCGTTACAGTTCAGTTTTTAGTTCGTCCAGGCTTTTACAATAAATCTAAGGACCAGTCTTGATTTTTCAAGCTATTGTTGCTTAAAATCTTTGGTTGCAACTTGGAAAAGAAACAAAATTTAAATTCACCCGTGGCGAATTTCAAAACCCTCCCACGCATTTGTCCTTACCCCTACAACCCCCAAACCAACAAAAGGACCATTCTCAGATCACTATGCATCCGTGTGCAAAAGTTCAGATACGTAGGCCTTCTCAATTTTGCGCTAGCCATGAGCAAAAAGTCTACGGGATTTAACATGGGAAAAATCTTATTAGCTAGCTAGCTAGACAGCTAGACAGCTAGCTAGCTAGATAGTAACATAAAAACAACGTTATTGACGCATCGTTTTCTCTATTCTTGGTGGACACTCATCCTTTATATTTTAGTTTTTCTTAATCTCTGACCCTTCCCCTTATATTTTTCACAATTTGAAACATATCTGTCGCTTTGGGATTTATCCTCAACATGCCAAAATATGCTTTCGATTGCTTACAGTTAACAGACACATGTCTGCTAGTGAGCCACCTTTTTATCATTAACAATCAATTTTTAACAATCGGATGTCTACAATGGGATGATCTACTGTTACTTGGCGGCGACACACTAGCGTGTGTCTAGATTAAATTTTAATAGTTTAAAATCCTTATTTTGCGATGGCTTGCACCCCCTGCTTATGTCCGTTGAATTCCAGTCAAAGTAAGCGCATCAGGCGTGTTTACAATTTTGCTACTCTCGAAGCAAAACCATAGTATAAAATGTTCTCCTATGTTTGTTTTATTTATTATCCTATTTTGCATTAAAAAAAACACAGACTTTTGAAACTATATTTTAATATGTAAAATTGGATATCAAATTGGTGGCTTATCAGGTTGAGTGGCAGTAAGAAGATAGTGATGGTAAAAAGATAGCTTCACGTAGAACTAGAATTTTTTTTAAAGCATTGTAAAAAAGTTGTATTTAAAAGAATGAAAGTAGCTTGTGTGTCGTAGGGTGATTTTAGCCAGGTTCATAATTAATTATTGTGTTTTATAAGGTTTGGCCATCAAAAACAGGGACGGGGTCAGGTTTTCAGTCGTGCTAACTTACAACAGCAGTCGATATGTTTTTTTTTTCCCAGCATATCCGGGGATGTATACATACAAGGCAGGGAAAAAAAGACGGAAAAGTCTACACCAAGCAAGCAATTCTTCTAGTCTCCTCCCACAACTCCCCTCACCCTCCCCACAGACACAGCAGGGAAAATAGGATGGGGAGGGGAAGGCGGTGGAGAAAGGGCACTGTAAGAAGCCCTTCTTTGCCTCAGGGGCGAATGCTTTACAGGAAAAGTATAAAGGGGTAGCGAGCCCATTTTGAGACACCACATAGTGGGAAGAAAGATAACTACAGCCAGGCGGCAGTTCAATTTCTGCTATTGTGTGCATTGTTCGAAACTATGCGTCACTGAAAGATAATTATGGTCTTTAAGAGAAATTCTTGCAGAATAACGCAGTACTATAATTTAGTTTGAAAATTTAAGTATAGTTTAGGGACAAAGTAAAACAGGATGAAGGTACACAGTAGGGCAAAGTAGATACCACGTACATGGGGCAAAGTGGATACATATTTGTTAGTGCTTCCAGTCAAGGTCATCCAGTGAGTCATGCAAGAAAGAGTCTTTTTACCTATGCGGAATTTGGTTTTTTTATGTTTTAGAGTGGTGCGTAATTATGTAAAGAAAGCTCACGTATAAAGGACTGAACCTCAAGAATAATGGACTGAAAGTAGCTATTGAATAGGTTAAAAATTTTTGTGGCACGATTTTCATTCTTATGATGAGTTATAAACAATGTTTTTAATACATATCCACTTTGCCCCAGGTAGGTATCCACTTTTTACAAAACTGAATTTTAAAACTATTAACCCTGTAACAACGCTATTGGTCAATATTTTTCCTAAAAAACAAATGTTTCTTAAATCGTTACCAGTTTTCATAGTTTTGTAAAGTCTGATAGTTCTGCCACAGCAGGCACTTAAACAACTATATCTACTTTGCCCCGGCTTCCCCTACATGGCTACACTGTAGATAAACTGCCGTAGCTCATCCCCTAATTACAATAAATCGTTTTAATTACCCTTGTTAGAAAACATACATCTCCTCCTTTCATCTAAGCCTAATTATATCCATTTATCTTAATTAGACAGCTACTGCAACATTTTAAAAACGTAACTTGTGGTAAATAGACTCAAAATGCACATCACTACAACGTAAACTGAGGTAGCGTAGCTCCTAATTACAATAAATCGATTGAATTATCCATGTTGAAAAATATACATCTCCACCTGATATCTAAGGATAAATACATCTATTTATTTTAATTAGAACTGCTACCGCATCAATTTAAAGATATAACTTATGGTGAATTAAAGAAAAAATGGAGTGCTACAGCATAGAGAATCAGGCGCAGCTTAACCCCTAATCACAAACACACTACAGTGCGGATTTGAGCAGGTAATTTTTCTAGTTACTAGTCATTGCGAACGAACTCACTTTTTTATCACTATTTTAAAACTATGAAAAACACTTGAATTTTGCCACCATTTTGGCCGCCATCTTGGATAGCTTGTTGTGTGGAGTACTGGCATCTTTTCAGAGCATTTTTTTTTTTAATTCGGCAGACCTTAAAACCTAGCAATTGACACCAAACTTACATACGTTAGCACGATTTTGAATTTTTGTATTGAATAGCGGCCATTTTAAAACAAAAATGGCCGCCATGTTGTTTTTTGGGCAGATTTCAGGGGGCACCCCCTTCCTAAAAGTTTCTCATGGGTGTGGACATGACGTACACGGGAGATTGTGTTATCCTCACAAAGTGCAGTTCTCTTGAAAAATTTGCTGCTTACACGGAGCTGCCGCGTAACCGTCCGTTCACTAATGGCGCTAAGCCCAGAATCAGTACCATGTACATACTTTACTCTGAACTTTAGAAATGAAAGTGCGGAAGCTATTTTGGATAGTGGAAGTACATTAAGTTACATAGATTTATCATTGAAAGAAGATTAGTGAACATGGGTTTTGAATTTGTTACGAAAATTTATAAAATTTGTGTGGCTGATCGGCGCTATGTAGAGTGCCTAGGTTACATTGACGCTACGTTCCAAATTCAAAGCAGAACCCACTCGTTCCCTCTTATTTTAATTCCAAACACTATTCAGCCAGTTATTTTAGGTGTAAATTTTCAGGCTAGAACTGATTTTCAACCAAACTTTACTGAGAACACATGGTATTGGTATTAGATAAACCTAACGAAATTTTTAAACTTAAACGTAGGGCCAGTCTGGATAACATGAATATGACAGTTGATAGTGACAAATTTGTGATAGACGAATTTTGTGCTACGGTGGATGAAATTCGAGCTAAGGCATATGAAAGCAAAGTTTTGAATGATGAGCAAAAATAAGAGCTTTTCCAGCTTTTGCTTAAATATGGTCATGTTTTTAGTTCACCAGTGGGAAAAATTGACTGCTTTTTCGACGTTGATACAGGGGTCAAAAGCCCATAACGCAAAAGCCGTTTCCACAATCTCGTTTCAAAGAAATGCAAATGCGAATGTATTTTGAAAATATGTTAAGGTCAGGGGTTATTGAAGCTACAGAAGTAACTTGGAGCTCTAGTGCTTTTATTGTGCCTAGGAAGGGAAACCAAACTCGTCTCGTGGTAAATTATGTCCCGATTAATAAACTCACTAAGCCTCTAACTTTTCCAACACCTAACATAGCTAAGCTTGTGTCTAGAGGGAAGATTGCAAATTTTTGTCAGCGATAGACGCGTGGGATGCATATTGGCACGTGCAGAATGTGCCAGAGAGCGTGCTGCATTCGTGACCAGTACAAACTGCAATTCGGTCTTAGGAACGTGCCAGCTGCGTTCTGTGGTTTCATGACTAGAATATTCGAACCTGTAAGAAAAAAGGGCGTAGAAGTTTTTTTTTT
>JAHWFP010110074.1:0-23562 GCA_023313725.1 Lithobius niger
TCTGATGTGAGCCAAGTAAGAAATAACGATTGGAGTTTTGGATGAACCACGTGGTGGATAAAGGGGTGCGAAGGGGTTCATCCAAAACTCCAATCGCAACTGCAAGAAAAATGGAGAAAAGCGCTCCACTCATGTCGTATGATCATGATCATGACCATAAAGATCAGTGGTCTGGAGATCAGAATTTGGACACACCACAACATTCAATCTGATGTGAGCCAAGAAAGAAATAACGAAAAGTGAAGTAGGCTGACAAAGACAGACGGCGTAATTCCACACCGAATACGAAGGAATAGTGTTTATCGAAAATTTCTACAACTCAAATTGTTGTATTTTTTTTTTTTGTGTTCCCTCGAAATTTGTATAATGAATTCAGTGCTTCGAAGTAATAAACTGTACAGCATGCTTGGAATTGACATGCAAATTTTCCCCAGGTTGAATTTATTTCCTTGGCTCATCAGAAGGAATGGCACACAATATCACAAAGTTAAACACACAATAATGTTCAACTACGTGGTATTGTGCCTTTCCTTCTGACATGTGGCAATGTAAAGCCGTTTACCAGTTTTGCGTATCTAAGTTTACTCTTTAACTCCTATGAATTGAAGGATCAAGACCGGAAGTATAAAGCCGAATCTGAATTCAGGACCAACACGTTCGTTTCGCCCTCTACTCATTTTCAAAACTTCAGCTATTCGTACAACACAATATCTCTCAAATTTTTGACAGCCTTTTTATACTGTACTCATCTGCCTTCTTCAGACATCAAGTTCATTTCCTTCACATCTCACTACCAGAGCAAGGCGAGTACAGAACGAACTCAACTTGACGCCTGAAGAAAACAAAACGCCTGAGTGTAGTGCAAAACGAATGTGTTGTTCCTGATCGTAGTGCAAACTTTCATAGTATAATCTCCCTAATTTATTCGGCAAAATCTGAGTGTGTCAAAAATGGATGAAATTTTAAGGCATGCACAAGTTGTCACAAGTTGTGTACAAGTTGTTACGAGAACATGTGATAGTCAAACTTCACTTTATTTCATACTTTTAATACACATTGAAGTGCACATGTTGAACTACACTTGAAATGAATGTCTTGATTGTTTATTCAGTTAGTTACACAGCGATTGAAGCAGATGACTGACCTTGACAAGTTTTGAACTTGAAGTTGACCATGTCACTAAGATATTTGGTAAGTGACTTCAGGTTGGCACAAGTTGCATACGACTTAAAAAGAGTTACTAATTTCAAGACTGAGGATTTACTTCTGCATTGCTGAAGAATTGGCGGCTATAGACAAAAACTGTTTGCAGCATTACGAAGATATTACGCTCGAATTGTGTAAAAGATTTGGAGAATGCGTCTTGTTTTCATGTCGAAAATTCTTCTTCGGAGAATTACGGGTTTAATCATAGATTCGATTTCTATTTTTGTTTTAATTAGAGTGCATTGGATTTTATTTTATTCTTCATCTACAAGCTTAAAACCTTTACCTGGAGAGCAAAATTTGGGACGGAGGAGCTTTGTCATGATGTGAGCAACCATATCCGTTATCACGCTGGGCCTTGCCACTCTTTGCTGCTTTGCATACTTAGCACTCTCTCAATAGAAGGCATCAGTCAAAGAGAAGAAAAGGCGGACATGTAAAGTGATAATTTTGAGCAGCAATAAATGAGAAACCCAACGTTGTTTTACAGTTCGTTTATCCAATTGCTTTGCACGGATTGCTCACTTCGTTAGTAATCTCTACGATTGTTCCTTCTGGTCCTCTAATACTATGTACTAGTTTAGCCACGATAGTGACTGGGAGGACAGAAGGCCAGGTGTCCCTTACACTGTTCCTGTGGTTAATCGAAGTCAGTGGTAGACCTTGCGCTTAAGGAATATCTCTAAATTGCAGGCCCTGCATGCATAAGGTCCTAAAGTGTTGAGGGCAACGAACAGAGACCACATTGTCGGAAAAAGTTCCAGACCATTGCAACCCAATACGAGAAAAAGCTTCTTCAACAATCGGTCGATCCTGCTGGACCACTAACTTAAGGGATTGCCCGCGAGTGGCCTTCTACGAATTGACTTCGAAAAAAGGTAAGTAACGGAAAGAAACCCCTCGACAATCCTGTAGGTGAGAAGCAGGCTCATACGAGACAGTGCAGCTCCAGCGACTCTAGGTCGCCGTGCTCCAGACGAAACAGACGGGAGAGGTTTTGGAACTAGGTAACCCGTCGTTGAACCTCATTCACCTAAATAGCGTTATGTGATGTTTTCCTTTTCACTATCAAATAACACGAATATAAAAAATCTCTTACCTGTTCCTCTAGTTCTTCTAGCCGGGCTTTATTTTGCACTTTCTTTAATTCTAGCAAATCTCGTTCCTCGGCTTTAGCCACTTCCATGTCTTTTAACAAGGATTCCCGCTCATATATCAGACCTTCTTGAAGTTTTAAATTTTCAGCTATGCGCTCTTGAAGTTGTAGTCGCAGACCAGTCATGACCTATAACACAATGTGTACGGCGTAAGTTGTTAACCACAATGTAGGGCAAATCTATTTACACTTATATATAACTTGTGTATGACAACAACATGCATTTCAAACATGCCATACAATCAATGGTGCAAGTAAGGCATCAGAGCCTTTTGACCAACAATTCAGAGGGCCCTACAAAAAAAAAAAAAATAAATACAAAGAAATTCTGGTGCATCCAGGAATTTTGTTTTTAAGGGACAAAAAAACAGAAGGGGGGGGTGAAGGGGACGGGATGCTTTTAAGTCCCTCGGAACCCTGCAAAATTACTCTTTTTCAGTAGTTTTAGCCCTTTTTAAACATTCAAAAAGCCAGTTTTTAGAATGTGTTGGTAAATGCCTTAGTCGGCAGTGGAGTTGAGTCAATACACAATTAAAAAAAAAGGAGTGATATCATACCAAACACCAAAACTAAGGATGCACCGATGTGCTAAAATACTGATTCCGATGCCCGATACCGATGTTGAAAAAACATCGGCCGATATCCGATTCCGATGTTTAAGAAAGTAAAGTGAAACTACGTTACGTTTTTCATGGAGTCAAAAATAAGTAAGTGGATTTTACAAATGAAATTTACAATAAATTCCTGTAGGCCTAAAATTTAGCACCCAGATGTTAATTATAGGCTTATCTGTTACAAAATGATTTATTTGATAAAATTGTGGTTATCCGATGTTTTAACATCTGCTGCCTAAAACTGATCCGATGCTCCGATGACCAACGTAGCCAAAAATGACCGATTTCCGATGTCCGATGCCAACATCGGTGCACCTCTAACCAAAACTGGTAAAAGGATCCGCCGAGTTCCGAATGGTTCGGTCCTTCAAGGAGTGATATCAACACACCAAAACATTCGCCAACTTAATCATACCAAATAATACTTTGGACGGTAAATGAAAACTTGAACGTTACTACTGAAAGTAATCATTTCATTTAACCTTCGAACTATTAAGCGGTGCGATTAACTTGGCGAATGTTTTGGTGTGTTGATATCACTCCTTTGTAGGGCCAAACCATTCAGAACTTGGCGGCCCCTTTTACCAGATTTGGTTTTTGATATGATTTTATTTTCAACTTCGAGTCTTGGGACCCCTCACCGCCCGACTTGAGTTTGCCTTCACAGACGACTCCTTACTTGTTAAGAGATGGGATATACCCCTTGCACATGACACCTTTGAACTAACCACTTTGCACATCATAACCTATTAACGTCTTCATTTTTTTATATACCGTAACTACCATTGTCTCCTCGCACTTACATACCACAGTCTCTTTTGCCGCAGCATGTGTTGTCATTTCGTGGATTAATTTTTAGATTTTAGGTTTTTTAAAAGAATAATAAAATAGCAGTAATAACATTTAACCACACATGTGGCGGTAAGGTAACTGGAAGGTGATCCACTTAACGACAATACTAACTAAAAAATATGCGAAGCAAAACACGAACTAGTAAATTGACCGAATGCCTGGTTAAAAGTGCGGCAGCCCAGGTCTACGCCAAAAACAAAATCGGGTCTTTTCAAATATTTATTTAGCTATAATAAGTTTAAGGCACTTCAAAAAATTACGACGTTTTTACTACAAATAATCCTCTCTGTGAGGGAGTTCCAGGCTGGGACCACCCTCACAGAAAAATAAGCTCGTACATTTTGTTTTAGTAAATGGAACACAAGAAGATCAATGCCTTCAAGACCATGAAGTCTCTTGTTTACAAGCACCATGTCCGACTTCATTCTGCATAGTTCCAGTGAATCAAGGCCCAGCTCCTGTAAGCACACTCTGTATGGTAAATCATTTAGACTTGGGAGAGTTTTTGTGAAGCGGCGTTAAACATATTACCAGGTCGATGTCCTTCAGCAAGGAATACGACCACACCTGACTTGGATACTCTAGCTGGGGACAAACAAACTTTAAAAGCTGAGGCTTTAGTTTTTGATTTTTCCGGATGTGAAACAACGGGTCACTATAGCAAGACGGCCAAAAGCTTTTGTGATTCCATGGGAAGACAAAGAAAAAGCAACAGATGTTGCGAGCCTATTACTGGGAAGAACAGGCAGCGAAAAGTTGTGCACGTAAAACTTGTGATGTGAATCAAGATGGCGGCGATTTTAGACCTAACACTACTTTGGATTCGTCGGACCGAATATTCCACGAGATAGTTTGGCAGATTCAATTTCATCATTGCCTAGGGTTCTCGAGGACACAATGCAGGTAGCACTTCTGAATGCAATGGCAGTTGGCCGGACCCCTAAAATTGTGGTAGTGAGGATTAGTATCAGCCGGTCGGAACGGACATGCTGCAAAATGCCATCGACCAAAAAGATGGCCCGTGAGTCGGTACAAGTGGCGCGGTAGCCGCCTCATGATTTGATTAGTTACGATCATGGTGTGTTGAATTATGGTGGTAATTAGAGGAAAATATGACTGAGCAATGGTTGGAGCCTGCTGTGCATGGCCCAGATAGGTGGGTTATACAGTAAGCCGCTAAGAAACATGCATGTGGTGCTCAGAATCCCAGCAATGAAGGAGAGCCGGTGAAGTTACCTGCCAGAAAGAAACGGTAACCGTGTTTACTATTATTACTGTGGCGATTCGATAATATTATAGGAAAAAATATGCAAATACCACAGTCGGAAGAACACTACAAGGCCTCCTTTCTGGAGATGACACACAGGATCTGTGGCAGTCCTATCACCTTCTTCAGAAGTAAAAAGTATCGAAGCACAAAAACGTTCGATGATCACACCATTTTAAAATTTGTGCTGCGAACCATTGATCTATACAGCATGCTCTTGCTGCATCTGAGATTTTACACTTTTGGCCGAGTTTCATCTTCCACTCCGGCTGGGTCGTCTGAATTAATGGAGGCAATTAGGGCGAAGCAACCTGTGTGGGAGCTTGAAAAGAAAATGCTGGCCTGGTGGCATGTGCATAAGAATACACCGTTGTCTTTGGTAGAAAGATAATTTATTTGTGACGAGAATGTTGTTGAGGCTGGTTTACAGGCAGGGCCCCCACAAAGGGGAGGTTGCAGGTAGGCCCACTGTACCCAGGCCCGGCTACTCAAGGGGCTCGCACGTCCTAACAATTTTTTTTCGCAAATGTGAGTTTTGACGAGTCGATTTGTGGGTATCCGAATTTGTTGTATACTCCCAACAAATAACTCCAATCCGACGGCAACAAGCACGGAGCAGGAGCAATGCAGTGCGAGCTTGTCAGCTTGTTAGGCAGGAAAGCCATCAAAACGTAAGCATTCCGGATTAATGAATAAACCATCCCATTAAGCACAATTGTGGCTGACGAATACTGTAACATAGTGTAACCTTTTTAAGATTTCAGTCGGGAGGGGGGGGGGCCAGCACTTGTAGTTAGTACCTGGCCCCTAACTTGGCCCTGTTTAGGGAATTTAATCCGCCCGCCACGCATGCAAATGTTGGCACGATTCCAGGATCGAGTTTTTCAGTGCAGGTCGAGTTTTTCCAGGTGTTATTATCCTTACTGAAGACGTTGCAATTCCGTGCTGTCGATCAGGTTGATTTCAGTAGGCCCTGGAAGTCCCAGGTTTCCCAAATATTCTGGTGAATGCAACAAAGTTAAACATTCAGGCATTATTGCAATAAAGCAATGCTTGAACATTTGAAATTTCCTTTCATGGAGGAGCTACGGGGTCAAGAGCATTTAGCACGTGAACCGACCTTGCCCGAGATGTTCGATGCTCCATGACAGGAGTTTTTGAAGCAAGTGCAAGAGGCAGTGGCTCCCACCACTCGTGCATCGGTGTTGTGATGGCGTGCTGTTTCGCTGTGTCATTGTCAAACCCCCCCACACGTCGGGGCAAGGGCTACAGCCCTCAGAAGGTCTATAAAAACAGTCGTGGAGCCATCTCCGCAGAGAGAGGCACACCCATTGGTCAAGAGATGACCAATGTTTTGGTTTGTTTGATTCTGTTTTGGAGGCTGGTGCAAGGTTGCGTCAGTCAGGTGGCCGGGACTGTGCAACGAGGTGGTAACCCACGACACCACATGTTGAGTGAAGCAAGGTTCGGTTTGACAGGACTGATTTTTGGCGGCTGGGTATGCGGCTGAGGACGCAACAGTTGTGCACAGACTATATGACACGATGCAGGCCATTGTGGCTTCGGACGTTAAGGAGGCCACTAAGGAGGGTTATGTATACCGGTCGAATAGCTGGGTGAACTGGTGTGTGGTTCATTGAGTAGCTCTGGACACAGATCTGGTGTATGGGTGCGAGAGTTTCTTGGTAGATTTGTGCTAGGGTGGCTTGTTATATCGCAGTATTCTTGACTACTATTTAGTTGCGATTTCTCAGTTCCACGAGGATTGGGACCGTGCTTCGGTGTCATATCACCCGTTGCTTCGAGGTTTGTAAAAAGTTTGTTTCATAGGCGGTCTCCGCTTCCACGGCATACGGTCATTTGGGACCTTATGGTGGTCACCTGGTACCCACGTATACTACATACTCCCAAGACTTTGGGTTTGAAACAGTTGACTATGAAGGTTATCATGTTCTTGACATATGTGCAGGAAATCGATCAAGCTGGCCCGTTTGGACTTAAAATGGTGTGACTTGTAAGATTAGGAGGTGGTGTTTGTAGTCAGAGACCAAAAAACGGCGAGGAGTGGTGCTCTACTCCTAGTGCTCCATTGCGTCAACATGAAGAACTCATCTTGAATGTGGACCAGCATGTGGCATAGTATACCAGACAGATTGCATCTATTCGTGACTAACACATTCTGTATACGGGGAGCCGTCCTACCGAACTCTTTTTATACTACGTTTAACCTCATTGGTCGGGCGGCTCGCAAAAGGTGGCTAGGTGGTTGTGTGCAGTATTGTGGGCAGCTAACATCAACAAACAACTGTTCCGTGCACATTCCATGCGGTGGCAGTGGCAGGATGCAGTGCTTCCACTTCGCAGGCCATGGTGTTAGCGAATTGGACGTCTGCTTCAGTGTTCACGATTCACCACTGATAGGAGGTAGTGTGTGGCTTGGCCGGCACGGTCCTGCAGAGGCTGCAGGCAAAGGGTCTGCTTTCAAGTTAGCGAAAGTGGCAGGACGCGCCACGTTTTTTAATCAATCCCGTTTCTTAACGCAATGAGGAGGAGCCGGCAAAGGAGAAATATTATTCTACCAGAAAACTTATTCTCACAGGAGAATGAAAGTTTTCCGAGTAGAATTCAACGAAACTGTGTTAAGGTGTATTCCCGCTAGCTTCCTGGATGCTTGGTGTCCGGCAGCAAAAAGACAGTGGTGTATAAGGACGAGAAGACACAGGAAGTGTGGCCAAAAGTGACGTAAAAATATTAATAGGTAGTTATATGCAAAGTGGCTAGTTCAAAAGTGTGGCGTGCAAAGGAGGGGGGGGGGGGAGTGAGGGAAAGGAAGGGTTGTATACCATCTCTTAACACAGTTTCATCATATTCTACATGGAGAACTTTGATTCTCCTGCGAGAACAAGTTCTCTGGTTAGGATCTCCAGCTCTGTTTTAGCGTATTTTAACATTATATTTTTTCAAGTGGGTGGTGGCTGAGTGCCCTTTAGGCCGCGAGGCCCATTGACTTTGTGAATCCCAGAAGCGTAGTAGTTACGCCATTGCGTACAATATTCTATACAATATAAGAAAGAATTCAAACTCTCCATTTTCCATATCGACTCACCAGATGCAAGTGTCACTGTTCAGTAACTACGGAAAAAATTCTGTCAAGTACTCATTAGCATTCTGTATATTTTTGACAGGCAGTATAGTTTAGTGAGGCTCAAGGAGGAGAGACACATTAGTGATGCCGAGTTCATCAACCTGTCTCCAAAAACCCCTTAGCAACTACCTATGAGCTTGAACAAGACGCAAAAACAGGAAGCTGGCCCCCCCCCCCCCCCCAAGGCTCATAACATCAGCAAAGGGGGGCATGGCCCATGCCAATGGCACAAAAACTTGACTGGGTGGTGGCTAAGAGGTTAAAGAAATATGTGAAAGGAACCAGCAGACTGAACAAAACGAGTGACCTTGTTTGTGAACAGAGGAGTCTAGAGCGGGAAGAAGGAGAATGTATGGTCTTGTTCGATGTTGAAAAACTCATCATCTTGGGCATAGGCTTATACTGGAGACGTTAGCTTTGTCTGGACGGAGGTGGAATGTGCCGAGAAATGATTTTGTAAGGGACAGCGCCATGTTGAAGGTGCTTTTGGCATCGATTTATGTTGAGTTTAGAAATCGCACGTATTGGACGGTTAGAGGAGCCTCCATGGGCTACTCTTGCTCTCCAATAATCGCGGAGATGGTATTGCAACATCTCGACAAGACAATTCTCGAAGCAGGGCTGGGAGTTAAGAGTATGGAGGAGGCTTGTCGACGACACCTACACAGTCCTGAAAAAGAATAAACTGGGAGAAGTGACAGCGAAGCTCAACAACTAGCGTCCAGATATTAAAATGACTACGGAATAGAAGGAAGGAACATTGCTGTTTCTAGATTTAAAGATCACCCGATGTGGAGAAAGTGGCAGGGTGATGTTTGAGCCATACCGGAAACCAATGACCACCAATAGAGGCATTCGTATTGTTCAGGTCATTCCCAGGAGCAACTAAGAGCGATAGCCGAAAATGAGATGGTTCAACTGGTTACTAACTCGAGGAGCATTGAGCAAGCAAGACAACATGTACAAGAAGCAAAGGGAAGGTTTATCCAGTTAGGATACCCGACAGGGATGTTGAATGAGCTTATCAAGAAAGCCTACTCCATCGAGCAAGCGAGGAGACTGTTGAATAAAAATAATAAAAATGGTCGAAATGTGGGGTCCATGAAAGAAGAATGCCCTAAAGTAATGCTTACCTTCCTTAAAGGTGTCAGCTGTCCTATCCAGAAACTGTTGAAGAAAGAATGTTTTAAAGCCTACTTAAGGATGAAGGAGGATTAGGAAAGAAGCTCCAGAGTAAGAAACCAAGAATGAATGATGCTAAAGAAAAAAATTGGAATGAGCCAAAAATCCAGAAGCGAGCAGATACTAGAAAAAGTTGTGAACACCAGAGAAGCTGTGTATCGCAAACTGTAATGCTGTATACATTAGAGAGAACAGAAAGGGTGTATGAACGAGATTGACACAACATATGGGATGTGTAAGGAATGAAGCTAATGACAACGGCATTACAGTCCATTGCACGGACACTAAGCAAGAAATCGCATAGAATCAAGCCGAGACGCTTATCAGGTCGAATTCAAAATGGGCCAACCACACAAGATGCCTGGAGTCTGTTGCAATTCGACTACATGAACAAAAAGATGTGACACTTATGAATCTGCAGGGCCCTACGAGTCCTAATGTCACTAACCTCGTAGGGAAAGATCTTGAGCAAAAACTGGACGCAAAGTGGAAACTTCTTGACAACAATCACCTTCATGAATCGTGTGCAGAACAGCCTTATCAAAACCAGAGGCTAGGCAAAGTGGCGGTTACAAATCCGAACGTAAATCGATCTGACAGTGGAGTGGAACAGAAACATGTAAACAAGGAAAGTAACAACCCTCAAAGCGCCTGATGAAGTATGCTGGAGGCAATCGAAAATTTGCAAGTATTTGAACAATCTACAATGTAAAAGTGAGCGATAGTTGTTTGGAAATATGTCCGGTAAATTTGACAGTTACACAGTATTCGTTGTACTGTAATAGTATTTTTAGGCATAAATAAGTCCATAAAAGGTGTTAAAATATGGTACTCAGAACAAAAATCTTCTTCAGGCTACAAAACGTGTCTTCTGATTCGTACATCGTTGTTTATGCTAGCCGTATTGATGGAATTATTTAAATAGGGCGGGTGTCGTAGCCCTCTGTATGCGTTAGGGCAGTGGTGTTGTTGTCTGTTCGTTACTATGGCAGTGCCCTTCCTATTTACGTGATCACCAAGTTGCTGACTGACTATAGTATACTCGATTGATGGGTTTGAGGGTCCTTATAGGATCATGGTGAGGCACCTTCTGAAATTTCATGCTGAATTGCTAGCGACTGTATTCCCCTTAAATGCTGATCTCGTCTGGAGCTACGAGATAAGTGTTAACGTCCGATTCCATGCGATATGATGCTGTTCCGTGAGATGCGATGCTGTTGCCCTCTGCTTTATTTCTTCCATCTGCTATGTGCTGCTCTACTTTTTCAATTACTCCCTTCCTCGTCTCGCCTACATGCAGCATCGCAATCAATGCATGGCACTGCATTGACGCTCCAGGATTGCCGAACTTAACAGCGGGCATATGTCGCGATGCTGCAGCCCATCGCGGTGTCTCCATGTCTTTTTCTTGCGACCTGCTGAATCTCACCTCACTCTGCGCCCTGGGCTTCTTCAGGAGCTGAGATTTCAAACTGTTTACACCTTTTACAAAGCCTTCTTCTTGATTTTATCCGGAACGGTAGCTCAGTCATGGCGCACGGGCGGAGCAAGAGGAACGCGAGCCATCTTTATTCGCACTGACTTGGCAGTGGGAACGCTAGATTTTGGAGTATGCACACCAGAAGTCCCGGCGATTGCAGGAATGGTGTCTGTTGATGGAAGCCTCGGATGTTTTGGGGAACGAGGATGAGGAACGGGAGTGGGCGCTGCCCGTTTCGAAGCCTTTGTCTTTGGAATGACCGTGGTCGGCGAGGAACGTTGTTTTGGTGCGTCTGCTAGAGGAACGGCGGCGGCTTGTTGGCGGTGCGCACGTTCCGCACATTGTTTTGAAAGGCGCTGGTTTTGTTCATGCAGTGGGAGACATAGAGATGCAGATACGACACTTTTTCGTCACAGGACCTATGGAGCTGGCAACTCGGGTGGGGATCGAGGTGTGGCTTCTTGTTGGTCCCTGTGAATCCCGGACATTTACATGGTGGTGGTGAAGGAGCATTTGGTGTCAAAACTGGCTGGGGAACACAACGTTCTTCTTGGTTGTGAACTGATCCATCGGAAGACGAGGATTCGTCCATGGCGTTGAAGTGGCTGACGGCGAGTGACAGTTGCTTGGGCGCGGGAAGTTTGAATTCGGAGGGAGCGGCAGGCCTGCAGCTGGTGGCGCCCTTTGGCAAGTGTAGGTGGTAGTAGGCACGGAATGTAGACTCCTGTCAGGGGGAACGCAGGATGTGGTGCGAAAAGGTATTGGTTATAGTAGGTCGTTCCACAAGGGAACGTGGTAGGTGTGACGTGAAGTCCTCGTGATGAAGGCTTGCGGTAGTTGTGAATCAGAGGTGGTTGTGGACAGGAAGAAATATCATGGGGACCTGTCCTTTGCTTTTCATCAGCATTTCTTGTTTCCCCCCCCCCTTTTTTTTTTGGAGAATGATCTGGCGTGGTGGATCAAAGTCTGATAGGAACAGGGTGATCCTGAAACTGTGCCACAGGAACGGTGCGGTTTGCCAGGAACAATGCTTCGAGTTATCGAAAGTGTACGTGTCTTCTTTTACGGCAAATTCAGGGTCCCCTTGTTGATATGACGGTAAAGTAGGAACGTGTTATTCACAGGCTTCAGTCTGTCTTGCAGGGAGCATGGCGTGGGATGGAGAGAGCGGAACCGTTGGAGGAGTGATCGCATCCGTGCATGATGGACGAGGAGTTCGTTCCAGCGATTGCGGAGCACGGATAGTCTTAGATGAAGATGAGGGACGGTAAAGAACGAGAGGAGTGATACCCGGAATGGTAACGGAACGGGAACGTATGACTGGAGGGCAGCCAGGTGATAAAGCTAGAAAGTCCGGGGACGTAGAGCCTAGAACTGAATAGTGTGCATCATAAGGGAGTTCTTCGTTACAGACGAGATCGATGTAGACAACCTTGGGAGATGAGGGACCAGTATCCAAGTTGTGAGGTGGGACGTCGGGATATCAGTCAGGGACGCAAAAGGAGCGGTTGAAGGTCGGGAATGGGTACGGCAGACGCAGAGATGTCGGAGGAAAGAAGACCGGCGAAGAGGCACAACACGTTCCTAGAGGGACGGAAGTGATTGGTGACGGAAGGATGGGTGTGGGAAATGCAGATGGAAGTGGAACGTAAAGAACCGCGGCTGAGCCAAACCTCCGAAAGGCTCCTCTATGGTATTCAGCCGGGTAATGAGAATGGAGAACAGAAAAAACTGCGGATGGTGGTAGACGGGGTTGCCTGTAGAGGAAGGGATGCGACCGGAACGCCGAGCTGGCACCTCTGAGATGTATGGTTGACGGAGAACCGTAGGTTCAATTAGGTGCTGTGCCAAACTGGAAGGAGGGACGTCCCATGGAGGCTTGTCTTCGTGCGCTGGAGTTGGTGTGGGCAAGGGTGGCTTGGAATCTTGGGTGGATAATGCAACAGGCCCAAAGCTTAGTGGAACGGTGATGGATTCCAGAGGAACGGTAAGTGGACGTGACGGACCCGGAACGGGGAAAGAAAGTTTGTCCTTTGATGAGGAGCTTGGTAGGTCTTGTAATGGCGGCAAAGAATCGGCAGGAGGCAGAACGGGTGCGTGCAGAATGGGAACGCAGGGCCTGAGATGGAGCGTAGCACTAAGTGTTAAGAGACCCCAGAAGGGGAACTGAAGATGGGAGGGACCCCAGAGGAACGTCCTCAGACCAAGGTGAACCCGGAACGGGTGAAGAGGAACTGTCCATGACAGGTAGATTGTCCATTGGTTTCAAGGTACCAGTGGGGGGTAGAACGGCCGCCAAGGAGGTAGGAACGGAGGTATCCTCCCATCCGCAGAACGGCGGTATGCGAAATGGGAAAGTGGAATACTGAGAGCGGAACGTCGAATGGGGATGCTCTAAAGAAAGACCACGCGTGGCGATCGCCCTAGGAGAAATGATGCAGACAGACTGCTGCGCTGGAGCTTATATAAGCTGGCCCAAGCCTGCGCTGTACCGTATGAGCCAGCCAGCGAAGACAATTCTTAAACTTCTAGGGAAATAATGCTCAAAAGTATAAAACAGGTAATGTATATTTTCGTCGGCTATAAAAAAAATATATTACGGCAAATGATGTTTGTGTAACTAAGTTGAAACTTGAGAAAGCACCACAATTTTTCTCATTTCAAACATGTCAACAAAGGCAAAAGTAGAATTTGAATACATGACTTAAATATTTAGCTTTGGGCCAGACAGAGAGTGACTTGACATTATCATCGAGTATTTAAGTCGTGGCATATCGCTTGTCTGTGGTGCCTGCAAGGTAGACTTTGGTGTTCCATTAACGCCACGTCAAGACGAATGGATGACCACTTTCTTAAAATGTAAAGCCTAGTTTGCATAGTTGTCCGTTTTCCTGCTCTTGTCTTCATTAAATACTCCACTTTGATAAATACAGTGCTTAACGACTTTAATCTCATTAGCTTGAGTGTGTTAAGTTTGCCACCACTTTTCCAACGTGTTAGGCCTAACACGCCGCCACGTTTAATATGTGTATGGGCTCAAATGAACTCGTGCACGCAAGTACACCTCTCCTGCTAGGCAATATTCGAATCATGCACAGTCATTCTCTCACCGGCTCCATTCGAATGGAACTTAAGCATAAGAAACATACAAACCTCTCGCATAAGTTTTTCCCTCATCTGTCGTTCACTTTCCCATTCGGCTTCTCGTTTGTGCCGAACACGTGCTGCCTCTTCACTGCAAATAATCAAAACAAAATTAAATAAATATAATTAAAGCCAAGGGCGAAACGAATAAAGCTGGCTAATATTTTTATGAGACAAATATTTGAACTTAGTGTGATGAAATTTGCTACGAACTTAAATGCTCAGTTAAGAAGAGTGGAAAATGGACAGTATATCTACTAACAGCTAAACTTTCGGATAATTGCATCAATTTCCTGCTTATATACACAGACATGTTTTAATAAAATTCAAGGCAGGGCAAGTTCCTTCAGTGACCAATTGGAAGTTGACGATACAACTTTCTTTTGAAGTTTGATCAAGTGCTTTTCATTGGAATTGCTGCCATTCATCCAGTAAACATACAAGTTTCAGTTCCAGAGGTAGAAGAAACTGTGATATAGATTTAGATCTTTACAAGTAACGCTTAAATTCAAAAAAGGAGAGGATTGCAAGCGCGAAACAGCGAAACAGAAAGAAACACTTATTGTAGGAGCGTGAAGAAGTTGGAGGACTGAAATTTTACATCTTTTCGTCAACCGCCTATCGAAAATTCGCAAAATACGATGGAATATTTCCTTTTTTGAATTTTAAGCGTTACTTGTAAAGATCTGAACTTTCAAAATTCAAAGCACATGATGGTTAGCTAATATAGATGTAAGGAGGAAGATGAAAGAACAGGTAATTAAATAATACTAGTGGTAAGCCCAAGCCAAGTTCGGGTCACAAATGCCCGGAGAACTACGGGCTCCACTAACCACACAGCCTTACAAAATGAGAGCTCAACTCAAGTCTTTTTCCCTCATACGCCCTGAATCCCCCAAAATCCCTAACTGGCCTGACAGAAATTATATAATATTCATTTTACTTTGTAAGTATTTCTTTTTTTTTGTGTGTGAATACAGCTTATGTATTTTCAACTAATTTCCTGTGTTGTGGGCCACATAATTGTCTGTGACTGAACACAATGAAGGCATTGTTCAAAGCCCATTGTTTTCTAAAGTGACATGACTCCTTTTTAACCGATAGCAGTCGAAACGGACACTACAGACTTTCACATTTTTTCATTCTCCCCTTTCTTTGCCCTCCCCTCCCCACTTCGTATTGCCTCCCCTCTCTTCCCCATCTCCCTCCTCCCCCTCTCTCTCCACTCTCCTCCCCCTTTCTACATCTCTTCCTCTTTCCTCCCCGTCCTCCTTACTTCTCTCAACCCATTCCTCCTCCTCCCGTCTCCTCCCCCAACTCTCTCCTTTCCACATTTTACCTTTGTCTCGGCTATTTTTGTGTCGGCTATGTAATTATGCACCTCAGTTCAATAATCCATTTGCTGTGCCTTGTTTTTTTTATTATATTTGGCATCTCCTTCCCTCCCCCCCCCCACCACCTTCTCCACATTAGTGTACACCAAGCAGACAAACTGCAGCAAGGGTCGCACATGCAGTGATTGTCAGTCAATCTACTTTTGAAACCATACAACTCTAATAGCCAGCGAATGAGTTCAATGGCTTTTTTCACTCTGTTTTCCAAATTCCACAGCCTAGCTGCAACACTCCTCTTCCCCTGAAGGGCCCATTCCCTGCCAATCTTTCAATTTCTGCAGCCGATGTTTACAAACACCTCTCTGTCCTCAAAACTGCTACTTCTGCGGGGTCTGACCTACACCACCCACTGTTGATCAAAAACTGTGCTTCTTCTCTTTCTAACCCTCTAGCTATTATCTTTACTAAATGTATTTCTGAAGGTTCTTTTCCTGATCAATGGAAAAAAGCCACTGTTGTCCCAATTCACAAAAGTGGCCCCACTTCCAGTCCTACAAATTACAGGCCCATAAGCCTCCTTCCTATATTTTCTAAGGTATTTGAAAAATTTATTCACCATTTCCTGACAGATTGGCTTAATCTGAATCATCCTCTTCACAATTCGCAACACGGTTTCCGTAAAGGAAGATCCTGCCTCTCTAACCTCCTTGTTGCAACTGAGCACTGGACTTCTTACTTAGATAGAAAGATGTCTTGTGATGTCGTGTATTTCGACTTCGCCAAAGCTTTTGATTCCGTTCCACATTCTACTCTTCTTTCTAAGCTTCATGCAGTCGGGATTCCTGATTTTTTGTACAGCATTCTCTTTTCTTACATGGATAATCGTAAACAGAGAGTCCGTATTGGAAATACTCTTTCTGAATGGGCACCAGTTACTTCTGGTGTTCCCCAGGGTTCTGTTTTAGGTCCTCTCCTTTTTCTGTTCTATATCAATGACCTCCCTGAGTCTCTTATCAGCCTCTGTCTTCTTTTTGCAGATGACCTTAAGGTGTATCGTTCCATTGCTAATTCTGGTGACCATGTTTTGTTGCAACATGACCTTGACTCCATTTTGAGTTGGGCCAACTCAAATGGTTTATCATTTAATGAATCTAAGTGTAAAGTTCTACACTTAGGTCCTAATAACCCAAAACACACATACTTCATGGGGACTACAATGCTTCTCTCTGTCCAAGAAATTCGGGATCTTGGGGTTATTGTCGATGCCAGCCTGAAATTCCATTCCCAGTCACTTGCTGCTTCTTCTAAAGCTAGACGCACTGGAAATTATCTTCTCAAATACTTAACATCACCTAGTTCTACTATGTTGAAGTTTGTAATCACTAATTTTGTCCGACCTCACCTTGAATATTGTATCCAGGCATGGAGGCCTTACTACCAGACGTCGCTTCAACTCCTTGAGCGAACTTTTCGCTATTTCACAAAACGCTGTGCTTCCCTCTCTACTTTATCTTACCATGAAAGACTCAAACTCCTCGGGCTTCCATCCCTTGCTACTCGTTTTGACAGAGGCGATCTGTTGTTGGTGTACAAAATTCTAAATGGTTGTGAGGGCCTCTATCCTAACACCTTCTTCACTCCTTCTCTTTCTCTCACCACCCGGGGGCATAATCTCAAACTTCAGCATGGATCTTTAAATTTAAACTCGAGGAAGGGAGTTTTTTCGCAAAGAGTTATCTCCGGATGGAACGCCTTGCCGTCTCATATCGTCAATGCACCTTGTGTCAATGCATGGAAAGCTCAATTTGATAATTTATTTTCGTAAATCTTCTCCTGGGCATTACAGGCATTACGCCTTTGCCGTCTCAATTTAACTTAACTTAACTTACCTACGAAATCAGTCTTTATAGTGGTCAATTGTTATCCAATTTGGAAGGCAGTGTTTTAGTCCATTGTCTTCATTGTTTATTGACGTTTGTTATGCTGGTTAGAGTCACAATTCCGAGAATTATGAAGAATATTACCGCTAAACTTCACAACGAAGACACTTTCAATGTCTTGCAAATTTTCAAAAGTGCTTGTCAAAATTTTCAAAAGACTTTGTCAAAAGTGCCTGAGGAAGAAGGCAGTTTGCCATTGAAAATTCGCAAGACATTGAAAGTGTCTTCGTTGTAAAGTTTAGCGGTAATATTCTCCATAATTCTCGGAATTGTGACTCTAATATGATGAACTTTCACAGTAATATCACGAGCGTTGTTTATGCTGGTTATGCTCCTGCAGCAGGGTCTGCGGCGGATCTGAAGCATTAACTAGTAGCCAGCATCTGTTCAGACTTAGTCGGCAAGTCCCGCACGCGTACTACGAAAAGGTCCCGGGGTGTTATCGAACTAGTGGGGCGTTACCGAGGAGGCGGCGTGCTATCACCTGGTAACACATGCTAGCTTGATAACACCCCGGCTCCTCTACCTTCTACCTTCCACTAAGGTAGTAAGCGAGGAAACACTGGCGGAAATTACATTGTATTCGTCTTAAGATTAGCCAGAATGTTGTTCCGCTCGATACGATTAATCTGATGGCTGAATTCCAATCCCAGTCCATCGAATATCAATCAGTTACTGAAATACTCACTTGAATAAATTTTCAATGTCAGCTTTCCGTGTCCTTTCCAGGTTACGGTGATCAGTAATTACCTTTAATTAAAGAAATGAAATAAACTAAATGTTACGAAATTTCAAGGCAAATTCTCAGTTACACACCATTGTGTTATCATCACTTACCTTTTGGGCAGCTACGATGTCATTAATTATTTTTTCTCGCCTTGCAGTGGCGGTGTCTGTCCAAGATATTTGTTCTTTGCACAAGCATTCCAGTAGCTGCTGATCCTTATCCTAAAAACCAGATTGAAATAATTCTTAACTATTATCCTCAACTACCCTTAATTTAATCGTTAACTATGGACCAATAATTTGACTTGAAAGACTGAAAGCAATTGATGGATCAGTCAAATTTTCCCAATGATCAGACATATGTTTACATGAAACTAGCTACTGATTGGCTGGTCATACTAGTTTTTTTACCCTTACCAATAAGATTTTGCCCCGCATGCCGAGCCACAGTTGTACTGTGGATTAATATTTTGAAACTTGATTTTGGGATAGGCCCGAGTGCTACTCTCTTCATCGACTACAGCTGAGGCGCTTACAAAGTTAGAAATTAATAAACCTGTTTAAACCAATTATAGTGAGAATCGATTTGTTTTCTCTTGCGAATACAGCTATCGCTATGGCTACAAATTGTCTAACACCAGTGAATAATTACCCCTCCTTAAAGAATACAATCCCAAAACCCAACTGATTTCTTGGCCGCAGTTCCATGATACGTACGCAACATGTAAAACTAGTGGCCGCTTGCGTTTCTAGTTTTGGATCAACTGTGAAGGCAGCGCACACCTCTTCTTAAAGACGAGCCCACAACAATTCTTCTATCAATTTCATTTTTAAAACTGTAAGTTTAATTAGACCAATAGTGAACTGAATCAACATTAAAAATATTCAGCAGCGTTTGGCAGTTTTATGACACGGGAGGCCTCAAAACCGTTTAGTCCCGGCACTTTGAATATTTCATTTATCTGACGGCGACATTGCCACATGGCACGACTGATCTGTAGCAACTAACTAGATAAAAAAGTAATAGCCCAAAAGTAGGTTTAAGAAGTCACTATCCCCCCCCCCCCCCCAAGAAAAACGTAATGCGGTAGAAGTTGCTTTAAATATTTCTCCTCCCCACCCAAAAAAAAATACTAAAGTCATTAAGTATTAAGTCATCAAGACATTTCACATACATATCAGTCGGGCCGTGTGAATACGACAGTGACCCGTAGAATAATTTGAGCAAGTTACCATAGCCATTGGTCAGTTGGTGGTGACGTCAGCCGCTGACGACGACTACATACTTACCAGTGATAGGTTGGTGAATGAATGACATCAGTCGGCTAAAGAAAAAATAACGAACTTCGTACGTTTGCTGCGAACAAAAATCTTTGTTTATTTCTAGTAGAGGAATTCCCTGACGGATTCGACCCATTTTCGAACTTAGACCTAGAAATGTGGCATAGAATCTGTGTGCAAAATTTGACAGAAATCTGATAATTCGTTCAAATGCTATAGTGCGAACACACAGACAGACATCCAGACAAACCGTTCGCATAAGAGTCTCAATCGACTCTAATAAGTTTTGTGGATGTGGCAGCAACTAGACTATCATTCAGGCTTGTTAGTTCCAAGCCATTTAAACGAGCCCAACTAGCTATCTAACCTAACCATGTTAATATAGGACTGACATGCCATTAAGCTGCTTCACCCATAGAGATCTCTAGAGAGACTGTTTCGCCCTTGTTTGGGATCGTCAGTAAAGAATACTCTGTGGAAGAGAGCGTAGGTGGTAAATTAACAGGCAGCAGTTTCTGCTTTTTACCTTGCTGAAAACATGCCATGTAACCATAAGAATACAACTAACCCTCGCTATTAGGGGTAAGCAATTCTTTGGGGTAAGCATTGTGTTGGTGAGAAGAAAAAGGTGCAGTTTCCAAGGTAGTTCGGAAATTTACGCCTGCTACATCGATTCCGTCGGAAAGAGTGTTTTCATGTCTGGTCAAACAGTGACCGCTATTAAAGAAGTGTATTATTGCCATTCATTTGTTTTATTCTGCTAATAAACGAAACACCATAATTCGGTTTTTTTAAATATAATTTTGCATGCAATATTTCCGGTGTTCGGTTAACCGACGTATTAAAAAAGGTTATTTGATTCTTTTAAAATCCGCTGACTGCCTAGGTAGAACAAACACAATGTACAGCATATGTATGATCAACAGTGATGAAGGAAAAGTTTCACCTAATCTGACAGAGGGCACAGTATGTTTTCCTTGCAGCTGCAGTGCCCTGATGCTAGAATTGGCGCTACCCTCAATGGCGACAACAAGAGTCTTAAACTGGTTGGTTGGCGTGTTTGACGGGTGTATTGTTGAGATGACAGGTGTAGTGTGGTTTATTCTAGCCTAAGTAAAGGTCTTCGAAAACTTGCTAGTAAGGCTGTACCGAACCGAACAGATCGAACCGAACACGGCCGAACAGAGGGTGTTCGGTTTGGTTCGGTGTTCGGCCTTTTAAAAGAAAAATACCAAATCGAACATATTTTCACTTCTAATTGGCCGATTTTGATGTTTGAATACACCATTTTTTTGCCAGCTTTCTGATGGTCCAAACTAGTAGTTCCTACCTCTAACCGTTAAGAAGTTATGAGAGAAAATGTAAAGGTAGAAGATATTTCTTTATGCTTAACTTCTAACTTATAACTTTATGCGTTTCCACATCTGTGCACTCACAAGTCCACGTAAACATACCTGCATTTCATAAGAAACGTGTGCTTCGATTAATATATGAATTTTTGTGAACCGAGTTGTTTCAAATTTTATTTTAAAAGTTGATTGGTTTGGCGGACTCTGTTCGGTTCGGAAGTGTTCGGCGTTCGGCTCATTTAAAATTTGTTCGGTTTGGTTCGGTTCGGCTGAAAAATCTGTGTTCGGTACAGCCTTACTTGCTGGTATTGAACGAGAGTTGGTTGGTGGCTGCCAGAGTTCAAGTCTGGCTGGATGGCTTAAAATGAATGAGCCTTCGTGTGGTTCCAAGACAGACAAACTTTCGTTGCAACACGTTCATAAGGAAAACAACACTTTCCAGTGGCCACAGCCAACTCATCACGTAACATTTTAATTGAAAAAAAAATTGTTCAATTATTCAATTTTTTTAATTTCTTAAACTGTTGGGGGCCAATAGGCTGACACAACTCACAAATTTAGCTTCTTTTTTTTTGTCCATTATAACAGCATGTTACGAAAGTTCTGATATACAACATTTTTTTGGGAAATAGCAGCTTATTAAACAGTAACAATGATCCTAGCAGCTATGTAAAACAAAACAAAAAAAGATATTATAAGGCCACTTAAAAAAAGAAAGTTGGTTCTCGGGCATTGTCACAGGCGGGTGGAATTTTTTATTTTTTATGTTTTTTTTTATTTTCAGCCCTATTTTTCAGTAC
Source organism: Lithobius niger (assembly GCA_023313725.1). Lineage (NCBI taxonomy): Eukaryota > Metazoa > Arthropoda > Chilopoda > Lithobiomorpha > Lithobiidae > Lithobius > Lithobius niger. The sequence continues at coordinate 21,477 of JAHWFP010110074.1, forward strand.
ATTTTAGGGAATTATTTTTTAGTTTGGGTACAATAAATAACACTGCCTCGTAATGCTTCTTACCACGTATCCGCATATTATTTAATGACAAGCATGGTAATTTTGTATTTCAGTTTCTCACTTAGGGCTATTTTTGTTCTGTAACTGCTATTTTTGCCGCGTCATTTCTTTTTTATTTCCTGCCAAAAAATCGGTGCGGGAGGGCCTGAGAACCAACCTTTCTTTTTTTAATGGTCTAACACAGCAAACTTACCAGTTCTTCAGACATTTCTTTAGCTCTTTTCTGCAACTGCACTTTACACTGATGCATCAACTGACGCCTACAATTAAACAAGTGACTGGGTTATTTCTACGTCCTACCATTGCAGCTGACAGTTTCATCATTAAAATTAGGTTGGCGTGGCAATGCACTGCTATTAGAGTTGAAATGCTTAAAATTTATCTTTCGAGAAGTTTTGGAACGGCTCAGTGGTAAAATTCACAACAGATGACTCAAACCATGTACGTTGTACTTGAGGATAACACTCCAGATACATGTATAAACCACAATCCTGCGAGAGGAGGGGCTTTGATGCCACAAAATACCACTGCCGTCGCCTCTAAGCCACGGCCATGCACTTAGCTGCAATTAATACTTAACTGTCTTCCAGACCAACATCTGACCTCACTGTCATGCCATAACCCTATTCTGTCTCCTCCATCCTAATTGACCCCACCATCTCAGGAAAATCCACTTACCCGAAGTATCCCCATCCGTTGTCAAGCAACTACATGGTGTAACTTAAAGGTCTGTACAAACTTTGAGGGAATGCATAGTCTATAATCAAAAATAAGACAAAAAGTCCTATATACAAGGGTCCAGGAACGAACCTGTTTATGGACCCATGTTTTACTCCCCCCCCCCCCCAAAAAAAAAGTTTGGGGTAAAAAATTGAAAATTGACCAAGCGGATGCACCGGCATCCAGAGAAAATCCATCAAAGTAGTTACAACAAATTACTTACCCCAATTCTTTGCGTTTAGCTTGAGCGTTATGTTGTCTTCTTGCCTCTTCCTGTTGATCGAGAAACCACTGTTTTTGTAGCAGCAACTCCTGCTCCTTTTTCAAACGAGTAGCCTTAAACAAAAAAAAGAAAGCAGCTGGCTTACTGAATGCCTTTGTGTTCATTTGTATGCAATGCGTAGCTAGGCAGATGTCAGCTAAGAATGTGCACTAGGTTGACAGAACGATCCTAAATTGTTAAGGTTTATATGTGTTTCCTTTCTTCGAAGAACTTTAGCACTGCATATGAAAAAGAAGCTGCAGGGGTTTGCTCTTACATTCTTCCGTGCAGCATACACTGTTTTTTTTTTGTTTTTTTTTTAACTCCAACACATTTCTTTCATACATTGCTGAGGAAAAGAAACACTTATTTCACTGTGTTTGCCTTTATAGTCTGATCAATAGGGATATACCAGTAGAATAACATGAAATTGCCGGCCCCTCGGGCTCGGCCGGCTGAACTTTGTTTGTTTCCTAAAGGAAATACACATTACCTATGAATTCTTGCGTTCCTTTCCAGAATGCTGCCTTTCCCTAGAGGTTTTTAGGTTGTGTGTAGCAACTAGCTCGGTAACCCAAGTGTGCATATGTGAGCACGCTCCTCCCATAAAAGTGCCGAGGCGTGGTCGGTTGCCATCTTTTTTCCCTCTCGATATGTCATGGTGGTGACTCAAGACGAGAGGTAGGGTGAGTACAGGTAATGCATATTTCCTTTAGGCAAAAGAAACTAAATTCAGCCAGCACAGCCTAAGGGGCTGGCAATTTCATGTTTCTATATGCCGTTCAGAATATACATTACGTGTGGATTTTTGCATTCACAGTAAGACCTCGTCAAATCTGGTGGAGGGCACCACCTTGACAGGCACCCTAGGGTTACGAGCTGGCACCCCCAGAGTAGCAGACTCCTTGAAAGCTAATGATGGGTTTGGAGATGTATATTTTATTTTTTTTTTATTTAAAAAAAAAGTGAAAATGTGTTTAAAAATTTTGGAGGGGCATAAAGAGCCTAAAGAAAGGGGCTGAGCCTAAACAGGGGGGGGGGGGG
>JAHWFP010110075.1:1385-16198 GCA_023313725.1 Lithobius niger
TATATTATTATATTAATAATAATAATAATAATAATAATAATAATAATAATAATAATAATAATAATAACTAGAGGAAGCCCGTGATATACACGGAGCCGGTCATGAATTAAGTTTTCGGACACTTTACCTGGGACATTTTTCCGGCACTCTTCCCGACGACTTGTCAGATTGATCGACCACTCATGCCTGTCTCCTGTTTGCATGCAGGTAGAATGGGAGAGCTTATTTGCAATGCGGGCGCGAGGAGGGAAGAAGTGATTGTTCGGCCCGACGACTTGTCAGATTGTACCTTTATTGAGTTGATCGACCACTCATGCCTGCCTCCTGTTCCCATGCAGGTAGAGTGGGAGAGTGCATTTTCAATGCGGGCGCGAGGAGGGGAGAAGTGGTTTTCCTTTTAGCTTTCCCTTTTCGCCTTCCTTTTAGCCGGCCTCCAGGATTATTATATAGATAATAATAATAATAGGGTTTATTTGCCAGACAACAGCAAAAGGGTACAGGTGGGGTTTTATTAAACCACTTATACCTGCCCACAAATTAACATACACGGTCATAAAAATTATACAATAGGACGAGTAGGTATACAGAGCAATCTAGTGTTGGCAGTTAAATTATAGCAAAGATAGTAAATCACATTTGTTTAGCCATGTCTTGAAGCAATGAATGGGCCCATAACAACATCACCAGGCAATGCATTCCACATGTCTATCACTCGGTTTGCAAAGAAGTATACTTACTGCAATTTTAGTCTAAATGTTTTTTTTAACAAGTTGCAAAGGATGACCCTTCGTTCTGCCCTCAAAATTATAATTTATTATTTCAAAAAATTTGATCGGTTATGATCCAATAAACCGTGCTGTAGACAATATGTAAATGCCAAGTCTGCTTTTGCCCGCCGTAATTCTAACGACTCCATTATTGAGCATTTTTAATCTTGTCTCATATAGGACTTCTCACGAAATCCAGGAAGGGATTTAGTGTATTTTCGCTGGACTATTTCGATAAAGATATACAAGAATATAAGATACTCATCTGAGAAAGAATGAAAAGACAATTGCCATGACTGGAGCTCGAACCAATGATTTTTCGTTTACTACACGCGTGTCAACAGAAGTACTGGATGGCATATTAGGGGTTTGAAAAAAAACAATGGACGAAAAATTGAGGAATGGGGCTGGAAATCAAACTATTGTGTACGCGGTTTATCTTGAGTCCTGCAGTAATGAGCGGCTACGTTTTCCTGGAGGGGACGGCATTAATCGACGGCCGTCATTGTTTTTGTAACCATTTCGGATATAAACAAGGCACTCTAGCTACCAAAAACATACAATTGATTATCTGTGTCGTTCTGGGGCGAACTCAAGATAGGCCGCGGACACTATAAACTACGATAATGGTCCAGATTTAATGAATACCATGGTTTGTTCGCCCGCCATTCGTTAACATTAAGTTTAAATGAATGATAAATCACAGCGTCATCTTCCTAAATAAATTAAGCTAAAATGAACAATTAAATCGGGTGAAGTTAGAGGATGAAATTTTGGTTAAAAAATTTAAATTCCAAGCAGTTGCCAGGGTTGAAGTCAGGAATTGGAATGAAGAATAGCTTGGTCTTGGCAACCAGTGTTAATCCGCAGGTTGTCGGGGAGAATTGAGGCTTAATGGCGCATCGACAGTTAGGTCATTAGCACCAACCTCAGTCACAGTGCAGTGATCCGGGATGCCACTGTGCCACACATTACTGGTTGTCAAGGGCCAGTTAGCAGTAGACTACAGCAAATACATCAAGTGTGTTAAGGTACAACTGTTGGATACAAGGATATCGACTGGTAATACGAAATCAAATATAGACGACATTGTTCGTAAAGACTTGATTAGAATCAGTGCATTGTTCTGTAGTCCAGCATATGAATGCGTAAGCCTGGTGCAACATTTAGATAGCGCCCCCGATGCCGTTAAGACTACCCGGGGCTAATGACTCACTCGGCGAAGGTCCATGTTGGTCCCAGTCCGTGTTGCGCAATGATGCCCCGGGCCCCATATTGTTTACGGTTGATACACGCGGACGCCCTACCAACTGCGATGCGGTGGCGAGCCCCTGGTTCCAAGAGGCGTAGGTTAGAAGTTCCCACTGCTTAGCGTACCTCCCTATCAGTGGCGCAGAGCATTCGCGTCAAACTAGCTCTGTCTCACACACACACTCGGCATGTGGCGCGTGGAGGAAACAGCTTGTCTGCAAACCTTCGTAACGCCCCGACCATGGCCAGCAAACTCTCCGGTTCGATCTACACCTACATTAGGCAGGTAGACAAAATGGCCGCCAGCCATGAGTGGCCAATTACATTTCTTCGAGGTCTGTTCGGGAATTGGCCAAGCAATTGCATCGGTGAATTTTTTATATACGGTGAGTCACTCCATGTACTGCCAAATAGTGCCAACTGACGAAAGCTTAGTAATTCACTAACTGAATCCCAGTAATCACCCGGAAAATTGCTTACACGTATAAATAAATAAATTTCCTTATAGTCCTGCCGCATAGCTATTAAATTTCTGGACTGCACGTAGCTCTTCAGTAATTAGCAAAAACATGTTCGTTTACCTAGAAAGTGTTTCAAGGAAGAGTAGCAGCATTCTTTTGTACTGAAGATTTCGCCCTTGGTTGACAAAAAACGGCAACAAGACAAATCAATCGCATCAGCGGAGCTTTCGGTGGCCAACCCAGTCGCGAATGCTATTTCTAATTCAAGATCCGGCCGGTACTGTAGTATAGAGCCATGACCCGGGTTAACTTTTTGTTGAATAAACGACATGAATCGTCTAACAATCACCGAGTTATTTGAACACGTAGTGCGCCGCTGCCACTGCGCAACTTTTCTGAGTAGGGACCAGATGACAAGTGAACAGGGCCGTAGGAAGGGTAGGGCGAGCAAGGCGCCCGCCTAAGGCGCCGCATTGCTGGGGGCGCCACGTCGAATTTCTGCCAACCGTGGAAATGGCTGGTAAGGCAGAAATTCGTGTTTGATCGTGTGGCATCAAAGTTCACAACGCTGTAAGAGAAACGTGCTCGCTTGAACTTGGTTTAGTGATCGTTGCACAATTTCCGGACGTTCTGTTAGCCGATTATTCGTTTATCCTTGAATGATCAGAAAAGTAAAAACTAAAATTAAAAAAAAAAAAAGGTTTACAGAGAGGCACTTCAGTATACTTGCTTCCTGCTTCTTAAAGGGATGCTTGCACCCGAAAAATGCGAAAATTGGTGAAAAAAAACGGTTTTTTTTTTATTCCGGTTGAATTCGTTATACTGAAATGTTTATTTTCAGGTTGTTCTAGCAAAATATATTACTCTCATCTCTTTATCACCTTATTTGGATTTTTTGATCAGTTGACAAGCACAAATTAATACGGAATCCCATTAGTTCAATAAACGACACTTTTTTTGTTGTTTTTTAATGTTCATTGTCTTCAACTGTTTAAATACCTAGTACAGGTCTCTCTCATTTACTAGGAGTAGTTACTATTTAGTTACGTAAGCCTCAATACAATATCAGTGTATTATTTTCTTGATATAGGTAGTCGGTGGAAGATGGAGGGGGGTGGGCGACGCTCAGTTGGCTCGCCTTGGGCGCTACGGCCCTGCAAGTGAAACACAAACAAGGACGGAAAGCAACTCGTTTCCTGTTCTCCACGCACAAATAAATGCAAGCAGAAAAACAGTAAATCACAAGCCAAATGATTAAACGAAGTATGTTAACAGTCAGCTGTAAACTCTCTCCTTTTCGTAGGTTTCTTTCCTTTCTTTCTCAAATCAATACATCTTCTGTTAACGTGAGTTAGTCTTTAATGTGCTGTCTTCTTCGTTTAACCTTCTACCTTATTTCTATTATCAGCAGTTTACCTCGGAACACCCCAATAAATATTACCAGGTTACTGCTGCTAATTCGTTATCCTTAGCAGTACAGTGATGGCTAATAATTTACTGATAATTTACTGCTAATTGCCGGACTGAAAGCCAAGTGGACAACGGAGATAGGTTTGCATCTGTCTTTATCTAGAAGCGCTCTAGCTCCTGGCCCATCCAGTTCATATAATTGGCAGCAAGTTCAGATTATTTGCTTTCAATGGTGTCCAATTTTTGGTATCAACTGTGCAAAGTCAAGTCCGTGTACACACGTATAGTCAGTCTACCATGTGTGGATGTGCAGAGGACGAAATTGGTGCACCCCTGTAAGGCTTGAGTTCTGCGGGGAGGAAGGGAGGATGGCGTCGTGGTAATAATAAAAATAAAGCAGGTTTAATCCATGTTATTAAGCGGACGAAAAAGAAGCGAGATTAGAACAAATAAAATAGAGTAGTGAGTCCGTCAGGCGTATTTCAAACACAAGGAGCCCCTGGGTAGTATCAGGGGGGGGGGGAGGGGGGAGAATAATAATGAAACTGACAAAATCTACTTTATTCATGTTATTGCCACAACTCCATCTTCTCAGCAGACCATAAGCAAACCAAGGAAGCGCCAATTGAGTAATGCGATCGTCCTCCTGTGCAAATATAACCAGCACTGGAAAAGTTTAAGACAAAAATATAGCCAATAAGTGCACAAGTAAAACAATAAAACACGACGTTTTGGGATATCTGCACCCCCGTTATCAAGTGTTGAGATCAGCTCAAAGGCTTTGTACAAAAATACAAGAATCATGTTATGGAAGACACTCCTAACCTAATAAAATAAATTTTTAGATGTTCAAAAACAAGAACCTATGCATTGCTGGCCGAAACAGCAAATAACAATACCAAGCCCAGCAAGACGACCTCTTCCCCTGCGCGTGCAAGTTAGAAGTAAGGGCGCGTTTATTCAAAACAACTCGCCTTTGCATTCTCGCAGCTAGAAGCTAGAAATCATCTAAAACTCCAACATGGCGGCGGTTTTAGATCTGTCGGTTGGCAAGGAAAACAGTCAATAATGTGAACTCCGACAGCTGAGAAAATAATTTCGGCAGATGGAATTCTTTACCTTCAGTGGCGTAACTAGGGTTTTGTACTGAGGAGCCAACACTAGCAATTTTGCCGAATTGTTTTGAGGGAGAAACCAACAAGAGCAGGCGGTCTGGGGGAGCGCTGTGAGCACGTTGGAAACGTTTTTGCGAAATCAGTTTTGTTCACTGCAATATACGTATAAAAAAATTAGTAATATAAATCTTTCACTTTTTTTCGTAACTAAATACTTATTTTTTTAAACACTCCTGATGATTTGCTAGAAATGAAGGTAATTTTAAGCAGACTATAGAGTTCGCAACTGTCTTACTGTTTATCTTTACTGATTTTCATAATGTCAGTAAGTCTGAGCTTGATCTTTAAATTAAAGAGGCATTCCAGTCCAGCAAAAAATATGTCTGATGCAATCCTTTACTTTTCGAACAGTTGTAAACACAAAATGAACGCAGTTAAATTGAATTGATCTACGAATTACCGAACTATTTCTTATTTCTCCATTTGTTACCTTGTTATTTTAGAGATTTAAGGCAAAAAAAGTATAAGTATATATAAATTAGCTAAGATGAAAGTTGTGTCCTCAACCTCGAAATGTAACCATCTAGTGGTAAATACTTGTACCGAAATGCTGTAATAATTGTTCAAGTTCTATCTTTAATTTGAATGAAATTCTGTGGGCAACGGTTCAAAGTCAAAAGTCAAAAGTCAAAAGTCAAAGATATAAATGCAAAAAGTGACTGGGCCAATTTGCCGAATAAGCCTTCAAAATCATACAGAAAGGGGCGAATCGCCCCTCTGCCCCCCCCCCCCCCCCCTCCAGTAGTGCCGCCACTGTTTACCTTATCGCTACGGACTGTAAGACTGCAAGCATTTCCTCAAACGAAGACAGAAGCGTTGTTACCATGGCAACGACACCTTTGCCATCGCGATTAAATTCTAGCTGCGTCAATGCAAAGGTGAGTCGTTGTGTAAATGCGCCCTGAGCCAGGTGGTTTTTCTCGCGCATTATGTACGCAAGATGAGGGGGGAGGGCACTTAAGAACTGCAAACCGCGCCCCCCCCCCCCCGCTCACCGAAAGAGGTCGTGTTGCTGGGCTTCCTATTGTATTTGCTGTTTCGACCAGCAGTGCATAGGTTATTGTTTTAAACATTTCAATTTTTATAGTTATAGCACCCCTGGCGAACTGTATCGGTTTACTACCCAATGGACGATATCCCGCACATGGCCAGTCCGCGAGAACTACGTCAAGATATACACTCGAATACAATCTTTGCAATTGCGTCATGCAATAACGACTGCATCAATTAAAACCAGATTTTGCACATTGATGACAGTACACCCAGAGGTGGTTTGTTAAAAAAAAAAATTAATCGGACATGTTGGTATGGAACAACGCCCTCTAGCGACGCCCTGCGAAAGGAAATGGACAAAGAAACAAGATGCGATGAGCAACCGAAAGGATGAACTACAACGCTGTCTCCAATGCACTCGTAAACTAACTATCCGTGCCCGATGTATTGAATCGTACGTTTGTTTGTTTGTTTGGTTGTTGGTTTATTTGTTTGTGTTGTGCCATCAATGCCATTCAATTACGCGCTACGAAAGCAAATGGACAAAGAAACAAGATGTGATGACGAAACACAAAAGATGAGTCACAACGATGTCTCCAGTGCAACAAGGGTTAATTTATTTGACGATCTTGTAATTTTTCATAATTTCTCCCCATATATTGGTTTAACATTAAATTTTTTTTTATGTTTATGCAACTTTAATTTATTGTCGACAGTGTAACTGAGACACCCTAGTTATTTATGTTTGTATTCGTATTTAATTCTAACCTAGTGCGGTCATAAAAAACACATGGTGAAGTTTAAATTTTGTGATACGTTTTAAAAGTAAAATTTATTACAAATTTACATTGTCGTTAAGTATTTCAAAACCGATAAAATTGCAACCAACGCAATAACAACCAAATTATGTGCTATCATACCAAAATCCCACAATACTAAAGGGGGCCACCAAGTTTTCACCATCGAAAGTCGCAATTCTGAGCCATAATGGCTGCCACCAAGTTTCTCGTCCCAGTCTTGATCACACAATCTTAACTGACTAGTCTAAACTGACATCTTGGTGGTTGTCACTTAAGTTTGAGTGATCTCGGTCGGTTTGTACCACAAGCTTGGTGGCAGCCATTGAGGTTCTGATATCACTACTTTTGACGGCAAAAACCTGGCCGGTTCTTTCACCGTTGTGGGGTTTTTGATACGGTTTACACTGCTATTTAGTTTCTCTAGCAATTAGTCGTATTTCGTTGACTTTCTCGGGGGTTCCATTAGGATGAGATTTTTCATTAACCGTCATATTTCCTTTGGGGGCCCTATATAGGTTTTGTCTCAAGATGTGCCCGTTCCGGATTGGAGGGTTGTCGCTCAGCTGCGTTTGTTTCTGTAATTGTCTCTAAAGTTTGTCCCTAGACAGTGTAAATCGTTCTTTTGGATGACGTCAGCGTCTGCTGGACGTATTTGTTCTATCTCGTTCTTGGATTGTCTCTTTTTTGCAGCGTTCTGGTAAGTTGATTGTGAAGGCAAGTTTTGGTCACATGCATCGACCCTTGTTTGCACACTTTAAACACCTGCTCCATAAGTTGGGAAAATAGTACCCACTGCAAAGTACGGTGTGATATTGCGCTTCCGTGGGCAATATTACATTACGGCGCCTTCTTGGTTAGCCGGCGTTCACGTTGACAGTAAGTGACGCCTCATTCATGGCACTGTAACCCATCCTACTCTTTTGCGTCTCTGGTCGTCGTCGTGAGTGGGGCGTTTCTACAAGATGGCCCTCATTCACTGTCGTCTCGTTGTGTCGATTGTCGTACTGTTGATCTTTGTTGGCTTTCGTTGATGCTTGTTTTCCACGCAATTTCAAGCCTATTCACTTGAAACAGCAGTGAGAAGATACATCACTACAGTCCCCGGATGCTAAAACGAAGCTTGTTTCCTTACCATCTCTTGGTTGGATTTGCTTTGACATCAGGTGTTTTGTCTGTCACGATAGGCTCGTTGATAAATTTTACAATTTCATTTTTCGTAAACTTGGGTTGTAGTTCCTCACTCCTTTACCGTAAGACTTCTCGTTGGCTTTTAGAGGTAAATATGCTTCTAAAAAGGAAGAATTCTTCCCAAGTTAACTTGATAAATTCTTCCCCCACACCCACCCTCCAAAAAAGCAAAAAAAAAAAACACCAAAACAGTGCAAAAAAAGGGAAAATATGGAAATTTCCTTAAGTTTTTCTTCCAACAGCAAACTTCTTCCCAAGTCAAAAACTCACCCAAGATATGTAGAATATCACTGTCGTTTCCACAACTCTCAAGAACTTCGTGTGAATACTCAAGAGTTGTTCACTATTGGATATGTTTAGTGAGTTTGAGCCTAGCGACTCCACCTATGTAAACACTCTAGGAACAGATTTGCAAACTCAGCCAACCACACCTAGAACGTTGGGGGGGGGGGGGGGGAGGGAGAGCGACGAGACCACTTGCTTCGTAACAAATTTTGTATAAACAGTAACGGAATAAATACATATAAAGTAATCTGTGGGTAAATGAACTCACACTGACTCACTGTGGACTTAGAAAAGCAGATAGTAAACTCGTTAAATACTTCGGATGCCTATATATATATAGTCTTTACGGGGGGAGGGATGATCATCTAACTGGAAAATCGCATAATTGGAAGAACGTATACAGTATAACGGAAAATCGTCTAACACGAATTCATATAATGGAAAATCGTCCAATTTCTCAGTCTTGCTCGCGCTGCGCGCACGGTTCGGCTATACATATAACATCTGAAACCGCAGGTATATTTTGTCCAGGTAGACGTTTTGTCAGTTATATTATTGTCCAGCAGTTAGACATTTATCCATTATACAATATTCCGTTTCGATGATTTTCCAGATTTTTTTTATTTAGGCAGATATTAGGCAGTCCCATTAGACGATTTTCCAGTTAAATTTTAGGCCGACGCCCCCCCCCCCCCCTCTTAGTTTTTACGGGGCGAGGGATGATTGTCTAACTGGAAAATCGCATAATTGGAAGAACGTATACAGTACAGAACTGCGCTGTTGTCAGAACAAACAGTGCAGTCCAACTCTAAGTCCACATTAGGGAGGGAAGGTGGAATGCCAGTATGGTAATAGGATTAGTATTACACCTTTAACCCTCACCAGCTTTGTACCTGTCCACCCTAATGTGTGGTCAGAGTGGGTTTCTCCCGTTCGTTCTTGTAACGGTCCAGCTCTAACAATACAACGGAAAATCGTATAATACGAAATTCGCATGGAAAATCGTCTAACGTACCTGCCTCGCTCACGCAACCGCGCTCGCTGCGGCTATACATAACAACAGAAACCGCAGCTATATTACTAGATTATCCATTACACGGTTATCCATTATACGATATTCCGATTAGATGATTTTCCAGATGTTTATTTATAGACAATTGTCCCATTAGACGGTTTTCCAAATTAGACTTTCGTCCGATGCCCCGTCGACCTTTACCATTTAAGTTATCTCTTAAACACAAAAATTAGAAAGAAAATTAATCTACTGTGCCACGAAAGAGAGTTAAATTAAGTATGACGTTGAAATTTACAGCTTTGATACTGACTGCCACCTAAGCAGACGAAAGAAATCGCATAAACATTTTGTTCAATGAATACGGAAATTTGAAATTGTTTTAAAGTAAGACAGCTGAGATATTTTGTAATTACTCTAAAAAATTACTGTAATGATTAATGAAAAATTATCTCCAACATTAAAACTGCTTACCTGCGAAAATATACGCCCAACGACATGAAGTTCCTTTGTTAGGAACCATTACGGTAAAAGAACTAACAGCAAACTTTTCTCTGAATTTTCTTGAAGAGACCCGGATTTGTATTGTGAATAACGCTTGCTCATTCATATTTTTTTTAATGTGCATTCTTACATTAAGGCATCTGCAAAGAAGAGAGTAACACCAAATGAAAGATAATTAAATAACTCTTCAAGCAGGCCTATTTTCATTGCTGTAACTTGATTTTTTTTACCCTTAAATACGAGAAAATCTATTCTGAGAACTGTTCATGATCAAGCAAACTAATCTGAAAGAAATCAACTAAACTTTATAACGTGTGGTTAGAATGTCATGGTTATTCACCATCCGATTTCTTTCTAATGTATCCATGCGAACTTCTGGTAGTGAACGGCACTATAGTGTGCGCGGCGTATCTTGAGTCCAGTACTTATTTTGTGATCGGCTTCGTCTTCCTGAAGGAGGCGGCTTTAACCGACGGCCGCCATTGTTTTTTGTAACTACTTTGGATATCAACAAGGCACTCTGTGACTAAACACGTACAATCGATTAGTTGTGTTCATTCTGGGGCGAACTCAAAATGGGCCGCGGACACTATACACAGATACGACGTCATTTCAAGTTTCAAGTTACGAAATCATTTTGAGTTTGAGTCATCGTTAGAAATATCGTTAGGAGCAATTGATGGCTGAATTGATGGATTTTAAAGAAAGAGAAAAAAAAAGCTGAAAGGAATGCCAATAATGGGACCGATTCCGGCGTATTCTAACAATTCCCTTCTCTTCCTATGACGGCGGGAAGCTTCCCATTTCGAATCTCCGGGCTTGGCCTGTCGTAAGTATAGGGCAAACCCGTGGGTTCCAAATGAGAAGCTTCTCGTCATAGGAAGAGCAAATAGAATTGTTAGAATACGTCGGAATAGATCCCATTATCGGCATCCCTTTTAGTTTTTTTTTTCTTTGGTATACAAATTCCTTTCTTTAAACCGTCCAGATCCATCAATTCAGTCATCATTTGTTCGTCCTTCCATTGTTTACGTCCTAGATCGAACCTCAAAACATTTCATCTCCAAGGGCTCCATTATCAGATGACTCCTTACCCCCTTACCCCCCCCCCAGGCAGGAAGTCACCCCCCCCCCCCCAACCCTTTTCTGCACGGCACTCAATACTCGATTAAGATATTAGATTTGTGCATTTTCGCGCCGAGGAAGGAAAATCAATCACAGGAATAACGTGGCACATCCAGAATTTCTTTCTCCCCCTTTTCTTCTTTTCCATTCCTTTCCTCATACGTATTTTTTTTTTACTGCCTTAAATGACGAATCGCATCCACTCGAGAAGATGACGTTTTTCACCGAAGCGTCATCATGCCGTGGTTTTCATGCCTGGCACATGCGCAGAAAGTAAGCAAGCGAGCGAGCCGGCAAGCATCATCTCCTACCTTCGAGAAGACACAACAACCCACCCCCTCTTTCTTCCTCCTCCACAGCATAGCCCCACTTCTCCATCACGAGCAAGCTCTTTGATGCACCACGTATCTTCCCTCTTCCCTACACCCTCTCCCCTTTTTTCCCCCAGCGTCCCTCGGGATGTTCGGTTCGGCGGTGAGATTCGGGCCAGCCGAACCGAGAAACACCGCACGCCAATCTCCAGGTTTCAGCTGTTCGTTTTCCGGCTATTTCGAAATCTCTATTTGATGCCTTGATAGAGCGTCAAAAGGAAGATTGCACCATCTAAGACTTGAAACATTAGGCTCGATTAAACATTCTGCAAATGAAACGGAAAAATAATAATACTATTTACGATAATATTTCTTGTGAGCCGCATAGCCAGAAGTGTCGTATTTGCCTTACGGCAGTAAGAGAAAACTCACAAGTTAGGAGTTAGGTAAAATGCAGCAGCATAAATTGAGCTGTGACGCTTTTTATTAACTATGGATCACATGACATAATCATGTGATTGGTATAACCCCTATAAATAGGTGAGACTGCTAGGCAGTATCCTCTAGGGATCATTAAATATAGAGCAGTGACATTTTTGCCGCCATATTGGCACCAGTATGGGTTTTGGAGGGCATAACTACAAGGTGCACTACATAAAAATGGAGGGAAAAACAACGGAAGAGCGGATTTCTTAGGCTTAAAATAACGTTGTTTCCTCCAACAACAAACATCGTGCGTTTTAGGTCTAAGAAATCACTCTTCACAGCATCGGATCTCGGAAGTGCCCCTTGCAGCTAACCCATTAAGGCTCCAGCATAGAGTTATATACAATAATACTACGTCGTGTCACTGCTCTATACTATAAGGAAGATAGATGTAAATACGTTTTACATAGACAGAACTCAAACGGTAAGCCTACCTGAAACCCAAACACCACAACCAGAACTGTACAGAAAAAAGGCGGGTCCCAGGACAAAATTCTTGGCCAGGGGCCCACAACCACATTTCTTCTCCCTTTTCCCCAATCATTAATTACCGACAAAAGCACTTTGATTGCTGTTGACTACATGATGTATGAAGCTTATGCATACTACGGTACTTGTTGTTTGGTCAATTCTTCGAACTTTTCTGGGATGAGACTCCAAAAGTGCTGGGGCCCGGAATAAAACGGGGTCCCGGTTGTTCCGCCTCTCGACGGGTAAGATGATTATAAACGGCACACAAGAACCAAAACGAGAACGAATAAACTCTAATTGTAAATGATAAGGTGCAAGCCTCTATCAGGTGACCCGCCTTGAAAAGTCTAGGTAAGTCACTTGACCTATCTCCATGGACAGTTTGTGTTGAACGCGCAGGATCGTGCGTATAAGCACGCAAAGCTGCAGTTTCAGAAAAAGGCACGCCACTCGAACAACAACAAAATATTCTTACAGTCCAAACCTCTGGTAGCTGGATTGCAGAACCCTCTGGCAAAACTGATTCCGAAGATGGAAAAACCATCCCAGTCGGGCTAGCCTGGGGAACAATTTGAGGAAAACTTATCCCACAGTCGGGCTCGAGTGGGAAGTTGGAGGTCATGACCATGACACTCCGGCACCCTGTAACCTAGTTTCTGATACTCCGGATGATACTTTGAGATCACCCGATGAAATACCAGCTCATAATTAGCTAGAAATGACGTAGAACGATTAGTGTTCTCGGTATTATACAAGCCCTAGTCAATTTCGTGATGTTTCCAGCGTGAAATTTCTGGCATAAGCAACGTTGCCTTCTTCGTTAAATCGGATTAGGCAAACGCTGATGAAGCATAAATTGCTTTCTTTGCTTTTCACGACTGCAGCGGTATTTGGTAACAGTAATGACAACCGAGTACGAGGTTCGTGTCAAAAGAATAGCATACTAGGGTTTTGTTGTGTTGTAGAAAGTTTAATAGTCGTACCCGCAATTACGTAGATGGGAAATGCATTATCGGTGGTTTCACCATTTAATCCTGCGGCCTATATGTGTTTTTTAAAATTATGTACGACATTTTCAGCCACCCGGTTCGAATTGAACAAAGACTAGTTCTTAAACTTCAAATATTGCCCACGCACGAGTATTTCGTGAATTTCTGAAAGTATATTGCCAATACTGCTGTGGTTGAGTGATGCTATCGATGCCGCCATTTTTTATTTTAAGTTTCACGACTGCTCCGATGGGGTTGCTTGGTGGGCACAGTGTAACACCTCCTAGAACAACTGACACATGATGCCCTCTGGTGCTGATGATCAAAGCAGGTACTACACATTACCACACGTTTTCAAAAAAGCAGACCACCTACTTATCTACCCTGATTTGAACATTAAAATGCACTATTACTACCAAATTAAAGGAAAGCAGGGAGAGAGGATTTTAGGTTAATTCCTAATCAATTTCTAAGATGGTCGATCCAAAGAGTCACTGTTAAGCGGATGATCCATTTCTGAAGATGATCGATTGTCTTTTGAACTTAGAGCTTGTTATTTCAAGAGGTGGCAGAACAGGAATGACATTCTAAAGTTAGGGCAAGCCTTAATCCACTCAGACTCGTGAATTATTACGATGGTTTGATATACATGACATTTGAGATTTTGTTAATGGCAAAGGAAAAGGTGCGTGATATAACTCCCTAAATGGTTGTACAAATCTTCAGCTAACCAGTATTACTCTGTCTCTTTAGACCTTGCTGAGTTACTTGTTGCAGCTTCATTGTTGCAGTCCGATCTTGAATGAATCTGGAAGTTAAGCAGCATTGAGCTGGATTGATACTTGGGTGGGTGACCGCCTGGGAATCTAGCTGTTGCAGACATAGGGCCTTAGGGCTTCAGACAGATGACCAGGAGTGGTTAACACTCGTTAAACCCTTTGAAACCCTTTGAATGACTAGGAGAGAGGCCATAACTTTGCAACTCCGCAATGGAAGTTAAGCAATATACCCAGTTAAGCATGACTGCATGCGCCAAAACACCCTAGCTTCACATAGATAGAACTGTATTAAGTAGGCTACACTAGGATTAGGTTGCCCAGCAAACTGGGATGATGTAACTCTATTTGGAAATATTTTGAAAACTTCTTCAGCATTAAAAAGCTAAAATGACCCAACAATAAACTTGCCTAAACTGGAAGTAACTGATCCTACTAACCGCTAATTATTGTTTTAGTTTCCTTGGAGTTTACCTTTTGGTTAGACTATCTTCTTCTTACATTATAAACCAAAGTCTCATAGCAGGAATGAAGCAACCGCAACGACCCCCGGAAGGGGAACAATGAAAACGTGCGAGTGTGTCAATTCTTTGGCATGAAGTTGAAACTGGGACGTTGTTGCCCTGAAAATAAGTTGAAATTGGCACATTGTTGCCTCGACTAACAATTTGCTTCAACAATTATCCTTCTAACTAAACACCGTGGTAATCTCAAGGGCAAGTATTACATGACGTCATGTACACTTCTTTTTCACACGGTACGCATAGCTTAAGCCACGGCAAAAGACTGGGAGTGGGGGGGGGGGGGGG
>JAHWFP010110075.1:16298-32661 GCA_023313725.1 Lithobius niger
GGGGGGGGGGGGGCAAAGTGAGCTGTTACCATTAAGCATACGATTACGCATTAACTGAACCTAGAAGAGAACAAACAAACAAGCACGGGAGCCGGGAGCCGGGTACGTGTTCAACTACGTATAGCAAAGAGGAGAAAGGGAAGGAAACCAAGAGGAGAGGGAGAGGTGGGGATAAAAGGAGGAGGGGAGAGGGGAAGGAGAGGATTGGCGGAAAGGGGGAGTGGTACACAAGTGGTACACAAAACAAAAATCGACTGTTGCAGTGAACGATCAGGCAGCACCGAGCAAATACTGGGAAACAACCACGGTCAAACAAATCCCCGGGCGAATCCGGGTACGCTGCTAGTTTTTTTCATAACGTAGCTTTAATGAAATAACTGCTATTTATGTTCATGTTTACGTGTATTGAAATTGAGCCTATAGTCTGAAATTGCCATGTGCTCTCATGTGAATCACGTGACGGGAAGATTGTACACACATTGTATACGCATTGTTCCTCGGCTCTCGGCATACCTTACCAGAATCTGACTCACGCAAAGGAAGTTTTATACGTGCATTGAGCCTGTATCCCCGGCTGTTGGCATACTTTACCAGAACATGACTCACATGGCTTACGTGCATCGAACCTGTGTTCATGGCTATCGACATACTTTACCAGGACGTGACTAACATGAAGGGAAGCCTACATGTATCAAGCCTGTGTTCATGGCTAATGCTCACTTAACCAGAATGTGACTCATGTTGAATGGAAGCTTAATATACATTGAGCCGGTGTTCTGAGATGTTGGCGTACTTTACCACAACACGATTCACGTCAGGGGAAGATTGTGCATGCATTACGCCTCGAGTTCTCAGTTGTCGGAGCACTTAACTGCAGCAAGATTCACGTGGAAGGAATCTTGTACACGCATTAAGATCGTGATCTGTTAGAAGCTGTTCGTAAAATTAATCTAAGTGGCTTTAGTCCACATTTTCTTTTGGCACTCTTCGGCTTACCTGTACTGAGAAATCACAAAAGCATTGGTCATCGCTTGAATTTGTTGCAATACCATCCGTGATGAATATGAGCGTTGATGTACTTAATCTTTCAAACCAATCTCTAACTGTAAATTCAGATTTTTCCACGTCAACAAACACAGTACCTGCAAAGCGAAGCAGTGGCAGTTGTTGTTTCTTCTCCTCAAAGAGGAATTTACAGGCATGATCAGTGTAAATTAACGTTTATCACTAGCTCAAAACAGTCTATGGAAACGGAAAGCAAGAACTTTCTACGAAGCAAGGATGTCCATTATTCAGATTCATTTTACTTCTCATAGAGCCACCACAATCCCACCCCGTGCTTTGTTGAATTTTAGCTTTACTTTATCGTAGCATAGTCCTGTGTTGACATTCAGGTTTTCCGCCATATCGCAACCAGGATGCATTGCTGAACATTTAACGTGTTCTTTAAGATACACTTGAGAACGGAGTTTAGGTTTGACCACGAAATGCAGTGTTTTAGTGTAGGCTTGGATTCTAAATTTTCAGGTGCTCCTTGAATTGATCGAGAGCCGTGTATAGATACAGTGTGTCTATTGTGAGTACCGGCAGTGGATGAGAGTTGAGTGGCGAGGAAATCTGCCATCACCTCGCTCACTGCTTTTTTTTTAAAGAAGGTGTCGTGGTTGGAGAAGTGAAGACCCTTGTGCAAATCTTTCTTGCCACAACCATCAGCGGGTCATTGATTACCTGTCATCAAAAACCCGAGAATAAATTTGCGGTTAGGGAGGAGGAAGAGGTTGGGAGAATGTTGGTTTTCCAATCGACGAAAGATAATAAAACAGTCCACATGCTCATAGTGTACGATTACCTTCGGACGTTGACACGCTCTCATCTAAAGCCTTGCCACCAGAAAGAGAGCGGTACAATTTTAGTTGGTAATTCCAAGAGGAATTACTAGAATCTTTTTACGTGCCACAATCGACGCAAGCACGAGGCATCACACGGCCCTTCTCTTTCCAAAAATCCCTGGGGTGGCTCTGACCCGGGACCTCTGGCCTGAGAGATAGTCAATTAGTCATGCTAACCACCAGGCCATTTTACCACATATAATGACTGGGGGAAAATACTGGCATCACTGATTTGTTAACAAATTTAACGACGCTCAGTAAACGTTAGACTTTTAAGCGAAAAACTTACATCTCCAAGAATGGCTTGCGCAAGGCATCTCGGTAACAAATACTCTACCTGGTGGAGAAGCTCTTCTAAACAAGAAATATGAATGGGATACAGAGAAAAGCATTTCACAATTAGCAAATCCTCTAATTAAGTTGTCAAAGAGCTCCGATCAGTTCCTGTTGCTCCAATTCCTGTGCAATTGCTGAAATTTTGCCATAAGTCTCTCTGCTAATTTCGAGGTCCCTTTCAAGTTTTAGTAAGCAATAGTCAATCGCTACTTCCACCATTGATCAATTGAGCCAAAAGCTTGCTCGCCCCTACTTTTGTCACGTTTTTCTTCTTTTAAACCAAGTCTCATATCGACCTTCTCCCATCGGAAACAGATTCTTAACATAAATGAAAAAAAAAATGCTGTAGCAGCAAAACTGGAGGTTTCATTCTCCTTTTAGAATGGCTAAAAGACTGATTTCTGCAATCTAAAACAAGAAAATTTGCCGAGTGGCTACGTTTTCAATTTTTTTTTGCTTTAATCTGGTGACCGGCATGGAAAGATGTTCTGTAAACGCACATTAAAGAGCATAAAAAAAAATCAAAACAATTCTTCTGTCAAATTTGGAGCATCTATTGACCATTTAAAACTGCTCACAAGCGTTTTTGTTCTCTTGTTGAGAAAGACCACTAACCCCCTCTGGTGGGATGCAAGAAATTCCCGCCTTTGAATGGCAGCAAAGTACACTCGTAAGCTTACCCAACCATGTTACCACTAAATGCTGTTAATTAAATGCGACTAAATGTACTGCTAACGTAGCATCTGAGGAGGACACGGCAACACGCAGCGTGTAAGGACAGCGGCAAAAGACAGCATGCAGCTATCTGGCCGGAAAAAAAAATCGCGCTCGCGACTGGCCGGGAATAGAATCCGGATCTCTCGATTAAATGTTGACTACTTTAACTGCTTAGCTTCCGTGACGCTACCAACATCTATGAAAACTGGCCTTATAAGTTTTAGCACCAGTCAGAAGTATACTGACACTAAAAGAAACCTCAATTTAGGCCACCAACTCTGGCACATAATTATGATCCGTCCATTTTTTTTCGACTGTATGGCTCCTTTCGATGCTGTCCTCAGATCGCACGAAGGGAGTATATCTTACTTGCCTTCTTGTAAGCCGATTTATTTCCTTTAACGAAATCCTGTTGAATCTATAATCATTTAGTTAAACGTAGGTAATTCGAGCTCAAATTAATCTGTGTCAATTAATTCCGACGCCCCAGTTTTTTGGTTGCGGTATAGTGCCGTAAATTACACACATATGCACTGGTGCTGGAATTCCAGTGAGTTAACTGTCTCGTTTGTTCGTTGTAAAAATGCGTATAGCACATGCAGTCGCCGATATGCCGCAAATTTCGGTCTGCGCTCATAAAATTATTCTCTGCAAATCTTACAGGCTACCAGCATTTTCTCTATTTTTAAAGGTTTTTACATAGGCATTTTACAAATTTTTCTGCGGATTTTTGGAGCTCAAACTTATTAGGAAATATGCCACGCATCGCTATTTCACCAGTCTGTACATTTGTAATATTACAGATACAAATCTTTTCCACTGCATGTCATCACATTTGTATCATCACGAATTCAAAGTGCACAGAATAGATGCGAAATAATGCCCTTATTCAGTGCCCAGTGTATATGCATTAAAGGTTTTACATGTTGTGTGTCCTTTTGTGTGCAACCGGATTGACCAAGATGCAAATACGGGGCAAAATAACTAAATGGTGTTAGTTTATTAAGTGTATAAAGCTGGAACCTGCCTTTGTTTAAGCAAAGTCTAAGTTAAAATTTGGCCTAACTGATGCAGTTATTTAAAATTTCCTTTACTGACTTTTAATTAAACTTTCTTGTGGTAAACCTGGGTAGATAACGTCATGCGAAGCCACTACATTGGTTGGTTGGGGGAGTGGGGGGGAGGGGGGTGGGACTGCTCCCCATTATCCAACACCTTCATGCGCACACCGTGCTACGTGCACACCTTGTCCCCTGGACACCTCCCTCCACCACTAGTAAAATCCTACCTATACCTAATGAGTTCAAAGAGGGATATGGATGATGTTTAGAAAGAAGAAAAAAACATCTAGAAGGTTCATGTTGTGGTCTGAAAACACTCTTTGTCTTTCACTAGTTGTAAAGAATTCACGTGGTTTTTTCCCCAGTTTTCCATGCTTACTTAAGCTCTTCGATGCTCCACTTCCTGACAATCCCCTTCTCACGGTTATCGCTAAATAAAATGATGCGTATGAATAAGATTAATTGTGTTTATTTTTCAATTATTGTTATTTTTCAACTATTCCACCAATGCCAATAATTGTAAAAAAAAAATAAAAAGCAATTATACCGCACGCACTGATTAAGAGTAGACAAGCTTTTTTTTTTTTTTAGGAAACACAGCCTGGGCTTGTGTAATAAAATAAATACATCAGCAAATTTTAAACGACGAAGCAAAACTCTAAAACCTCCTTCACCAGATCCAAAATTGCTTTATCATCAAGGACGAAAGCAAATTGATTCCCTCTCAACGCAGGAAGGTTGTAATCAATCAAATTTGCAAACAAATGGGGTGGAAACGAGTTCAATGTACAAGTCGAGATTAATTGAACCCGAAGTTCCGACTCGCGCGCCAGTAAAGCATGAAGCAGATTTTACAGACTCGAGGATGGGCTTTGATGTCGGTTGGCATACACCGCAGAAACGGCAGTACATCAAAAAGCATCCATTACTGCAGTGCTTTCATAACGTGAGCTTTGGAGATCTTGTTGGTGATAGCAATGAACGATCGTACGTAAATTTTGCCTTAAATTACCTATTAACAGCCCTGGAAAAGTTACGACCCAACCCCCCCCCCCAAAAAAAAATGATTTAAGGTTAGAAATCGTGAAGGGGAGGGGACCTGTAACAAGGTTATTTTGCTATTACTTACCTTAAACCTAGTTACAACCCCCCCCTCTCACTCCAAAACTTGGTTGTTTCACGATTTCTTACCTTAAACCATTTTAGATCATAATTTTTCTGCTTGAAATTGACTAAAAGCTTTAAACAGCTTCATACTGAAAGTTTCAACGAAACGAGTGTTTCATCACCTTGAAACGTGGTTATTCTGTGCCAAAATTAACTAAATTGCACAATTCCGCGATGAAGTTAGGCCTAAACATCATCCCCGGATAGAAGTAGCATTCAAATTATAACTTTGTTACAGCCCACCACCTTTTTTTTTATTGAATTAATTTTAACAACCCATGGACGTTTGATAGGCGATTTACAGTAACTACAAGAATCATGTATAAAAGAAAAGCCAAAATAGTGAGCAGAAGTTATGGGGAAAGGTGGCCGGATGGTTAGTACAACTGCCAAATGTGCGAGACACAAGTCCAGGGTTCGTGGCATTTTTGGATGAGAATGGCCCTGTGATGCCTCGTGCTCATGTCGATTGTTGCATGTAAATGATCCACACATTTTCGATTCTAATCACCAAGCAAAATTGTCTCTCTTGCCTTGGCCTTGCTGTACTATGGCTTTGGCTGGGGAGCACATCAAATGAACAAAAGTTAAAAACACAGGTTGCGACCTCTGCCACATTTGCAGGGAGGAGGTCACTATTTCTACCCATTTGTCAGTTTTTTCTAGCCCAGCAGTTCCCAACACTTTACAATATTCCTTCCCATCGAGAATAGAATGCAATTGTGACCCTCCCCCTTCCCCTCTGGATTTGTAATTTAAAAAAATTAAAATGAGTGATACTTGTCTGAGTAATGGAAAAAATGTCTGTAAATTGCACAAAATATCTGTAGATATATAAAAATGAGAATTTCGCTTCTAGTTGTGAGATGCATAGTTAAAAAAAAAAGTTCACCACTGATCTTTCTAGTATGACGCAGGCATCAGGTCGCGCCTTCCCTGTTCTGTTGGGAAACGCTGAACCTATAACTAACTTAGATTCATTTGTTCTTTAAAACTTCTATTTTTGTATGCTAAGGTGTTTAAATTCTGGTTCGTTTGCTGGATGCTTGGAGTTTTCAATGAGTTTTATTACGATTTTAGAGCTTTTGCACTTATTCTTGTTCTTTATAAAGTAGGACATCAGCTAACATAACTATCAAATAACACAATAGGGGGCCATAATTCACCTATTATCAATCACTTTTGCTTGATAACGAAGGACAAAATTCTGCATAACCTCGCTACATGTGTACTTTTGTGTACAATTGTGCACTATTCTGGCTTTTATTTTATACATCTATCTTGCTTGGTACTTTTTCCTATCTACAACATTCGAAAAACACTCGAAAAGCCCCATGTAACTTCTAGTTTTATCTTTTAAACGTTTCAGGATCTAAACTTAACTAATTACTCGTCACCAACAGTCGCCATTCAAAAATAAATTTAGGCTGTATTTACGTAACGATCTCACTTTGTATTTTCGCAGCTGGAAGCTAGAAATCATTTGAAATTCCAACATGACGGCGGTTTTATATCGACCAGATTGCTACAAAAACAATCAATAACATGCCTTTAGAAGCGACTGGGAAATTGCTTCGTCAGAAGGATTTTTTTAGCTTCACGTTTTTTCACCCCGTTTGAAGTTGTAATATCATACACCAAGGTCCCTTGATTCACATCGAGTATTGGTTCAAAGGTTAAATTCTTTATTTTATTGTCACGGGACGGCAAGGATTTGCCCAAACAATTGCAGAAGTAGCTAAACCAGGTACCGTTGTTATCATGATTGAATTCTATAGGTAGATCATTCTATAAATATGCCCTCATGCTATACCTGACAAACGCTATCTAACTCCTTCAACGCGATTTCACCGCTAGCACAACAGACCACCTGACTTGGGTTGGGGTTTAGTCGCATTAATGCTGCCCTCTTGGCTGGGTCTAACAATGACGCAAAATTGGGGTAGGGTTCATTCTGGTATTATCAAGACTCATCAACGATCCGACTCACGTAAGTTACACCTGTTTAACATTCCGACAAACTGGTGCAAGTGTGCTTTCCAGTCAGCAATGTAACTATAACGACTCCGGGGCTGCAGCCAAAACAGGACGCAGAGTATCTGGGGTGCTGAATGAGAAAAATACAAGCATTCATAGAATGTCGGCTAGAAAAGAAATGAACTTAAAATAACATTTGCCACGTTTCCCAAGTCAAGAAACTTAGTCGAAAGACTAGAGATTGCTAATGCTGCTGCTGCAACTGGATGTACTTGGATTAAAATAGCTTTTGTGTAAATATTAAGCAAGCTATGGTGAACAAAATTTCGAGTTTGCACTTTAAAATGCAATATTTTGAAGTTAAATTACTTCGAAAGGCGTTTTTTTTTTGTGTGAATATGAATATTGTGCCTTCTTTCCGGCTCCTATGCCTAACTACATTTATCGATACCCGACTTTGATTAATTAATTTTTAAAACTAAAGTATAATTACAAAAACAGTTCATGTGCATGATACATTTTTAGAAGAAGAGTGGGCAGAGTTTTGGGATTTACACAATGACACAGACTGAGGTGGATAACACCACGATTTGTACCTATTGCGTGGATTCATACCTAGTATAGACATGCTAGTTAACATGGTGTTATGTTCATTTTCAATACTAGTGTTCAATATCAGTAACATGCACATACCCCCGAGAGGACAGGGGCAACTTCTTTTAGTAAAGGGCACAATAAGTTTTAGTGGACATTTTTTCTGTTTTTTTTTTTATTTTGCTCTCTTTTTTTCTGCCTTTCTCAGATTTTTCTTCCCTTTTTGGCCTTTTTCTGCCTTTAGGCCCTTTGTCAGGCACCGCCACACCAGCAAACGTTGACAGAAACTGGCCATTTTTTTTCACAAAAAGGGCATTTTCCAAAAAAGGCAGGGGCAATGTCCCCTCCCCCTCCCGCCCCTTCCTGTGCACACCACTGTTTAATATTGTCTATTTTTAGCTTTAACCTCCTTCACTCAAATAACATCATGTCATTAAAAAATTAAGTACGAAATATATGTGTTACCAAACTAATCCGAGTTGGGCTCAGTTTTAAGCCATTCTTCAAGCAGTTGGTGCATAGTTTCAGACATGTGCATCAGCTGCAAAGACTATTTCCGATAACGATGCAAATGAAAACTTTTAATTCAAAAGGCAGAAAACGCTTTGGTTTTCCATCTTTTTCTTCTTCCATTTCTCCTGTTTTTTTTCTTTTCTTACCCTTTCCCGAAGATCAAGACAACATTTTCCTTTCTTGTCTTACTCTTTTCACACAACCAACCACCTTCATGACGCCAGATAAATGACATTTCACACACAAGCACTACGTTTTTGTTTTAAAACAAGGTTCGTCTAAGAGTAACGGGCTTTTAATTACTTCCAACAATTTCCCCCGAGACAAAATGGGTGCGTGTAAGCGAGCTTCCTTTACTCGGCACCACTGGCTGCATTTACACGACGGACCCATTCAACGATCGTCCAAAACAAAAATAGAAAAAGAACAGCTTGAGGACATATTTGTTTGCACCAATCAAGTGGCACTTCGTTAGCGTTAAGGAATTACTACAAAAATGTAATTTAACGATTATCGGCGCAAAAATAAGGAAGAAATAATTTGCACAAACAGAAAATGGCTGCGGTTGACGCAATTAAAGGGAAACACGCAAGAATTTATGACGGACCGGAGAACCGAATTTTACCACTTTGAATGCGCACCAAGAAAAGCTAGAATTACGAGAATGATCTCGTGAGTTTTTTTTTCATTATTATTTGCAATCGGGAGTCTGCGGCCTTGCAGTGTGGAAACACCGGTTCTCGTCAGATCCCAGAAGTTAAGCAGCATTGGGCTGGATTGATACTTGGGTGGGTGACCGCCTGGGAATCTGGCTGTTGCAGACATAGGGCCTTAGGGCTTCGGGCAGATGACCAGGAGTGGTTAACGCTCGTTAAACCCTTTGAGTGCTGATTTGTGCCTAGCCTGGCTTTGCCTTCTGGAGGGATTCGACACAATACCACTGACCTTACAAAAGCCATAGACTTACTACATTGCTGATTATTGTTTTCGTTGAAAAATTAGGTTTGCAAACTCATAATCTGGATTCGCTGGTTGCGCTGATTGAGTGAGCAAAGCGAACAAAATTCAGCTTTTGCTAGCCAGTGTGTGCAACAATTTGAAGAAACTTAATTCGGTCGAACTTGGGCATATACAACAGCTGCCATACCTAACCAGTGTTGCAACCGTGCATTCTACACCGCACGAGCTTAAGCTAGTTGCAATTACTTTTTTAAGTGGGTGGGTCCCTTTCAGCCATGGGGCCCGTTGACTTTGCCAACCCCAGAAGCACAGCAGGCACACAATTGGGGTATCGGGCTATATAAATTCCTACCACTTGCTGAAATTTCAACATTGCCACTATTTCATCAATTCGTTAGTTTGTCTGCTTGTTTCTGGGAGCAGCCAGATCCTTATAAAGCCAGACCGTAATAAGCCAGATCCTTATAAGCCAGACCTATATAATTATGGTCATTTTGTAACTCTTACAATATATTAGTTTACCCTGGTGGGAGAAATTGGAAACACAAATTTTCTGGAAAATTGGAACATGTCCTTTTAAAGCCGGCATAATATGGTTGTCTACAGGAAGATTTTTGAAGACAGCTTTCAGGATTACTGTCCACTAGTAACTTCTATGACTAAAATGCATATGTCACACTCAATAGCTACTTGAAAGTGCAGTCCCGTTCATTTCTTCCATTATAAGTGTAAAACGTGAAACGTTTCCATCAAAGAGACAATGTGGTGCTAGTTGTTCCAGAAAAGTTCCAAACTAGTGACAACTTCAGTTGAAAAGGTCGTAATTTCACAGTAAAAGATGAAATAATGGTATTTTCCTCCATTCCTTGGGAGCATTTTGTTTTTAATTCTCATCCACGACCAGTTAATGCTACAAGAATGTGGAATAGTAATGAGGTTTCATGTTTACGGTTGTCAGACTTTCCGCTCCGGTAGAAAGATCAATACAAATTTTGTATTAACTGAAGAAACACAATGCAGCCAACATTGCGAACAGTGAGGAATGACAAGTGAGCAGCACTACCACGACGAAAAAAATTCGTGTGCCATCGTGAGTCTGGGAGGTCTTTGAATTGGCGTCTTAGCTGTTCACAGTAGTGTCTCTATTGTGTTTATTCTTTTAATACAAATGTTTACAGCTAAGTTCCGTTTCTTTAACAAATAATTCTCCGTCCTTATAACTGGAAACTGGTCAGCACTGTTTGCATGGGCGCACTTGCGCTTTGTAGGTCAAAGTGTCTTTGGTTGCAACACAATATACCCTACAACAAGGCCAGTGACAGGACTCCCCAGGCCAGGTACAAACTGGGTATCGTGGGGGTGGTGGGGGGGGGGGGGCGCTTTTTGGCTAGGCGATCTGTGGATGTACCGTAAGCTCCACCAACGGGTTGGAAGCCAACACATTTTCCGTGTTTCGATAGTTGCATTTGATGGGCTCTCACGAAGTTTACTAGACATAAAACTTAAGTTTTTAATTATACATACGTCTACACAATACTACGTATATGGTAGCAAAAAAATCAACAAATTAAACTCAAATCGAAATTCCCGAGCCCTTAAATTACCGCGACGTGCAAATTGCCTCCTTGTACCTCCTCCTCCTCCCCCATCCACTTTGCTGACTAGTGTACAACAAATTGTGTTACGTTATCGGACAGCAACATCTGTGACTGGCCTTGTGCGAACACGATCAGTGTAGCCACTGATAATCTGTAGCGATGGTCAAGTTTTTTATTTAACGTCTGAAGTAATAGTCGGTGGGATTAGCTTGGCGGTTGTTCATTAGCGGGGATAATATGACTACTTGCTAAAGGGAACACTTCTCGGTTAGGGTTGGTACACCATGTAACAACTTGATGGTAGCCGTTTTTGTTCTGATATCACTACTTTGATTGGCTGAAACTTGACGGGTTCTTTCACTCCCTTGTGGGTTTTGTTTCTGATATCACTTCTTTTGTATTTAATTTTTTTTTGTCACCTGAGAGTTGGTCTGTTGTATCCTCAATTTCGTCAAAATGGCGTTACAACTGTCATTGTGTAACATAATAGTTTGTTGTGGTAAAGGTGAAAAAAATTCTTTAAAAGGAGTTATTTTGTGATGTCGCCATCCATACGAATAAGCTGGCTATTTTCAGGTCAGGTGAATAGAAATATAAACCAATTCTTGTAGTTTATGCGTTGTTGCGAGTGTTGTTATATCTTCAATAGTTTAATTATTGAAGGGAAATTATGGGTGTTGTTTATATATTTTAATAATATTGATGATTCTACGATGGTAGGATTATGGAATTATTTTGATTTTACGTATCATTGAGTGATAAAATATAATAGACCAATTTTTAGTAATAAATGAAGAAACACAATGGCGCCCCATTCTGAACAGCTAAGAATGACACGTGATTAGCAAAATGACAAAAAACATTCGCATGCAGCCTAACTCACAATTCCGGGAATTACTTATCCTTGGCTGCTCCCGATGGTGGCTGCACTGCGGTTCTTCTTTTTATTACTAATATTTATGTCTAATTTTGTATCTCGAACCAATTTTTTTTTTATTTTAAGAAAATTATATTATCTCATCTGTTAAAGTCAGTTGCTTACAATCATCGCTGCAAGCAACTATTTTCACATTTCTGTCGTTAAAGTAGTAGTTTAAAGGATAGAATTATTGTTTTGCTCAACAATTTTTTTTTTTAAAAAAAGGTCGATCAAAACACCTAGAGTAATGTCAATCTATAAACTCGTTTTTTTTTTTTTCTTATCAAAACTGAATTGAAGGAAGACAACAACAAACCAATTCCCAGGTAATGAAATGGAGATGGTGTATTTGGGGACTCCAAGTCAACCATGAAAACGGTTATATCTACATAATAATGCTGGATGCCGGCTGAGCTGATAAGAAAAGAGCCGATAAGAAAAAACAGTAAAAGGCCGCACAATCACTCCCCCCCCCCCCACTCCTCACGTCTGCATTGCAAGTGGACTCTCCCACTACCGACCCCGTTAAAGAGCAGCCAGGCGGGAGTGGTCAATGAAGACCGGGCACGTACGTCGGCGAACAGGTTCAATCAGAAAAATGTCGGGAAGAGTGCCGGGAAAATGTGTCGGGATAAGTGTGTCCGTAAACTTGATTCATGACCGGTCCCGTGCATAGCACGGGCTTCCTCTATACCACACGCCATGGCTGTTTGCTGTGACGTGCAGATCACGTGACTGGTCTAGTCCAATCAGGCGGCCAAACAGGCGTTGTTCTCGTTCGGCAATGGCAATGGCTAACTCATGGTGACGTCACGGCAAACAGCCATTGCGCATGGTTTAGTGTCGTTATATTCTTTCTGAGCTTGACTCCAAGAAGTTTCTTGCAAGTGGATGCAGTGTTTAGCAAGCCAAGCAGGGCGTGTAAACGTAAAGCCCTGAGTTTTAGTGCATTTGGAAGCGATGCATGGGCGTGCACACGGGGAGGGGAGAGGGAATAACTGTCCTTTAAGGAAAAATGCCCTTTTGTTTACAAAATATTGTATTTCGGCAAAGTAATTTTTTGCGGACTTTCGCAGTAAAACCTAGCAATCTAGCATGTCTACAAATTTTACTGGGAGTCTGTGATGCCTGCAAAGATATGTTGACATCGTGATTTTGTAGAGGGCATACCTTTTGTCAAAAAAAAAATGCGCAAAAAAGGCAGGGAGCAAATATTTTAACGCGGAGGTTTTTAACGGGTGTGGCAGTGCCGGAGAAACACGATATTATGTATGTGCGCTTAAAGATGTGCACGCCTAAAACTGACTGTCCTTCTGGCAAAATTTGTCCCCGCCCTCCGTACCCGGGGAGGGGGGGGGGGGGCGTCATTGCACGCTACTAAGGCGATGTCTTTTATTTCTTTTTCAGCTGAATGTTTCTTGCAAAGTTGGATCGGGTCAACCAGGTCACCGGGTCATTCGGGTCAGGTTTTAGGCCGGATCACCAGGTCTAGGCACCTGACCCGGAATTTTGGGTCAGACCCGGTGACCCGACCTGACCCTGTGGCCCGGAACTTCGGATTAGATCTGGTAACCTGACCTGACTCGGTTAGCTGAACTGATTCAGACCCTCAACGAAGCCTTAGACTAAAATGCTTGAATTTTTTCCTGTCATTACCGAAAATGATTACCACTGTTTCTATGGACAATATGTTACGGTTCTTTGGTATATCCACCGAAAAATAATAATAATAAAAAAAAAAAGAAATAATAGTAAACAAAGTAAATTTTTTTCTAAGAAAGCCGGCTTTACTAAAATTTACACCTAAATTCGTTTCTTTATGCTTAACGATAATAATAATTGTTTTATTAATTTCCAAGCGTTGTAATGAAGAATTGCAAAGTTAATTTGTGGTCATTCAGCATTCATTAGCCGGGGGAAGGGGTGGGGGCAAAATGATTCGTATTTGATTGATTAAAGTGAATAAGTAAAGCACTTATTGCAGCTAAAAAAAAACTGTAAATAGTGAGCCTTTCAAAGCCACGAGAATTGCAGTGAAGATGAGTTGCCTACAGGGCGGCGGGGGGGGGGGGAGTACAGTATACCCTGGGTCCAACTGAGTCACCGGGTCACCGGGTCACCAGGTCAATTCGGAAAACCGGGTCACCTGGTTCCGGGTCAACCTATTTTCGGTTAACCAGGTTCCGGGTCAACTTATTTTCGGTTAACCAGGTTCCGGGTCAACCTATTTTCGGTTAACCAGTTCCGGGTCAACCTATTTTCGGTTAACCAGGCTCCGGGTCAACCTATTTTCGGTTAACCAGGTTCCGGGTCAACCTATTTTCGGTTAACCGGGTCACCGTGTCAATAAAAAAGTGATCCGGTCCAACTCTGGTGTCTTGTCTTTACAGCTTTAACCCTTTCCTTGTAATTTATTCATTATTAACTGAAGAGAATGTTCTCGGCTTGAATACTTTAATTACTTTCCGTACGCTGCGCGCTGAATTCTAGAAAACGGCTGTACGAAAATGCTATAGCAAGCAGAATTTCAAGAAATCCGTCACGTCTTTGCTGGTAACAAATATAAAGTTATCGCGAACTTGTTCTCTACCTCGCTAGGAAGTGTGTTGCTACGCAGGAAGATCAAAGTCGAAAACTATACTTTAAAAATTAGATCCAGTTCCACACCGGTGTGTTAGAACGTCCCCACTGTTTACTTTATTGTCTAACAGCCGTATTCGAGAAATCCACTCAAGTCTGAGTGTGAGAGGACAAATGCGAGGGCAAACGTCTCATCTAAGGGTCAACAATTCTAGTACAGACACAAAAGCGAATGTGAGTGTCCATAACATCTCAGGGAAATTTCTATAGATGCGTTTTGACCCTTACACTCAACTTTAGCCCCAGTCACACTTGAGTGGATTTCTGGAATACGCTTCTTAATGTATCTAAACATGATTCTCGTAACTTTCGGCAGCTGTTGCTTCGCAGGAAGAATCAAAATCGACAACCATGGTTCCATGAACTGCATTTTCAAATGGGAAAGTTTCAATGCCAACAGGCTCCAAACTAAGTTATTGAAGATTTCATTGATTTAATTTTCAGAACAGAAAATTTTAAGAGTGGAACTATTAAACTCAAAAACTGCCAGGCCTTCTTCTTTTCGTTGCTCAATTGAACATTACCTGCAAAACAATGAATCCTCAACTAACGCACAAGAACGCTAAAGTCCACGTAGATAATGCCCTAAATTTCAATCTTCACACTGAAAATGTCATCTCCAAAGTCTTTCGTAAAGCCCATTTTGTACTGAAACGTTTCTCCAACCTTACACCCTCCCTGTTTGCTATTTTATATAAAACCTTTCTCCTCCCTGTTTTTGGTTACTGCTCCTAAATTTGTCGTCCCCTACAATCTTTACTCACTTAATCGTCTCGAAAACTGCCAACGTCGCCTTACCAAATGGTGTCACACTATTCCCTCCTTACCTTATTTCGATCGCCTACGTAAACTTGGGCTTTCCTCCATTCATGATCGTTTTCGTCGTGGTGACATGATATTTACCTACCAATTTATTCACAATCTTCTTGATATGGACCCTGTTTTTCCCTCATTTCAAATGTCAACTTCACTCGCGGCCACCCACTCCGTATGTCTGGCACTGTATCTCGGACTAAACTGCGCTTTCATTTTTTCACGGGAAAGGGTTGTTCAACCCTGGAACTCCCTCCCTCAATCTATTGTTTGCGCTCCTTCACTCAATACTTTCAAATCACGCTATGACGCTCTAGTTGCTTAACTTCTTAGGGGGTTCTGGGGGGGGGGGACGTGTGAGTGCTTCGTACACCGTCAATCTCTATTTCTATTTCTAGACGGCATTTAAAAAAGTTCCTTAAAATCAGTGCAACAAGAAAAAGTCGTAAGGTATGGTCATAACAAAGATTATAAGCGACACGTGATTCCTGGCGTCCGACTCTGGTGCCACTTGTACTTTTGTACTCACAGCAGAAGGCCATAAAATAAAATACCGGTAACCAGCATTTACCATGGTAAAGACACCAAGACAGAAAAAAAGATACACACTTTGCCACACTCGAAGAACTAACGGTAAATCTTCTGTAAATTTTCGTTGATAAGCGAATGATCATCTTCTTCAGAATGAAAGACACAAATACACAAGTTCACATCACGAAAACCATTTGAAAACTTGCTTATGTGCGCGATTTTTCAAATGCGAATGGACTGTTTTTTTTTGGTATCCGTGATGTGAACTTGTGTTTGTGAGTGTTTCTTTCTGAAGATGATCGCTTATCACCTAAAATTTAACGTTTGGCGTTAGTTTTTCGCATGTATAGTGAGTAAAGCGTGTATTTTTTCCTCTGAGCTCACAAAGCAATTAACTGGAGCTGTTAAAAAGTTCAGTGATTTTATTGTTCAATCACCAGTCAGACTTGACGGTTGTGGACCGTTTTTAACTTTACATCACTTTTTTCTAGTGTTTGCTAAGAGCGCTCTGAGGGCAGGATTTACTGTGAGTCGTTTCCTCACAGGTGACTCATTTGAACTACAATTGGTCATTTTGAAGGTCTTCTGAAATCATACGGAATTTTAAAAGGCTTTCATTCCACATCATGAACTGCTGTTGACCTAACG
>JAHWFP010110076.1:12728-38948 GCA_023313725.1 Lithobius niger
GGGGAGACACAAAAACATTGGAAGAGAGAAATCCACAAAACATGTACTGGTTATTTTGGCTCTCCGATGTCGGTACTCTTCTTACTCATAACAATTAAATAGCAGACGTAATTAATATTGCTATATGTTAATTAGTTAGCAATGTAGCTTCTTAATAGTAATCAGCGAAAACTTTACTGAACTCTGATTGCAAAGCTAAATTCATCCCGCAATGCGTGTATAACCTTAACGCTGCACAACGTCTTGATTTACTTTTGGTTGAATCCAATCTAGTATTCTTTCAGAATAAGCTAGCAATATACAGTATTTTGATTACAGTATTCGATAGGACTGTATCCATGCTGTGGCGATCCTTAGACAGATGTATTGAAATTGAATTAGTCCCACAATTTCAAAAAAAGAGAGAATTGCCGGGTGGCGGCTAAATTGTTTCTCGAAAAACATCGCTGCAGTTCATACTGTGAAAACTTTTGATTCGTTATAAAAATAACACAATAAAGTCCGCTTAACTTCCCTACACGGATACCTACTTAGTCCAGCAAATTTTAGATGTCGCACAGATATCGTCATCAGGCTTTGAGGATTTCCTGGCCTTCTACTACATTGTTGTCTGCTTTTCCCACTTGAGCATTCGAATTTGGCCGCGATCGCAGCCTCCTGTGTTTATAGGGCTGCACGTGCGGTGCTCTTGTTAGGGCTCCAATGACAGTCTAACTGCTGGCATTTAAGGCAGTTAAACCGTCGTTGGAGTCTATCAAGAGCACCGTGCATGCAGCCATATACATACGGGAGGCTGCTATCGTGGCCAAATTCGAATGCTTAAGGGGGAAAAACAGACGATGTTGTTTTCGAAATCATAGCAGCTCGAATTTCTGCGTCGTCTGATTTATCACTGTCTGGTAACAGTGTAAGTTTCCGAGGGGGGGGGGGAGACACCAAATCAGTACCAAACTGAACACTATTCGCAAATTATTATACGTTCATCGCTTGGTTATCCCATTTAAGCTTATGCATTGCTCATTAGTTCAACTACATTACGCTACGCCACACCATGATGCTCCAAAGAAGTCGTCATGAAATGTGCAGCAACGGTGCAGAATGTAGTAGTAACAAGGAACCCGGCATAAATGTCAATACTCCCATTTATTAACAAAATGATTCCATTGACCTACAATCAAGATGAAATTTCTAACTATTATCTCATTTCCATTACCGACACATACAAAATGCTAAAAAAAACCCGAGTCAATATTATTAACTTTTAATTTTGAATTATTACAGTCGTTTATGTTTCCACTACAAACAGTAACCAGAAACTGTTACAACCACAAGTAACGACGACAACCATCCATTGGTTATCTACAAGATACTGGCAGCCATTGAGTTTATTACACATAAAACTATTTCCACACATACAGTTGAACCTCAATTTTCTGAACAGTTTGGGCTGAGTGTTGGCCATAAAATCCGGTTGTTCGGTTAATGATTACTTGATTAGCACTAAATAATTGCACTTAAACTAGTGGTAAATCTATTTTTTTACTGGATTCCGAAATAATATTAAGCCGTAGGTCTGTAACGTACAAGCAGTACTGTCTTGTTAGAAGCATCATTGAATACGCAAACCAAGCGTGGTGGATCAGACTTCAACGGGAATAGGAAAATGTGGAAAGACCCCAAAACGGGCTACAAAATGGGTCATTAGTTTGTCCAACCTGCCGTACAGTGAACGTTTATGAAGACTCAAGACTTGCCACTCTGTCTTATCGACGTACTCGCGAAGATCTTATCTTTGCATATAAGACTATTATGTGTACTAACCCACTTGACAAATCTTGGCTTATTGTCACTTATGACCTTAGGACCAGAAACCATGGAGTTAAGGCTGTGAAACAACTATGTCGGACTTCAATACGATAAAGAGTCATTTGTTTTCAGTGTGTGCAACATGTGGAATAAGCTGCCGCCGGAAGTGGTGAAATCCCCGCCAGTTCCGACATCCCAAAAAAATTTCTTGACATGGATCACCTTCTCTCATAAAACACCTTCTCTCATAGCGCCTATGACTATAAAAACTGGTAGTAGGGTCATAAGGCATTTGGGTTGAATTTTCATTCAGATTCAAATTTAGCTACACGACTAGAGATAGATCCACAATAACGAAAACTCCTGTTTGAACACTTTTAAGCACCATTTTTTTTTGGGGGGGGGGGGGGGGTAAAAACCCCACACCTTCCCCATCTTTCAATTGCTGAACTTTTTACTTTATTTTTAATGAAAGTACTGTATTTTGTAGCTACGGCAATAACACGTTACGAGCTGGATAAACAACGGCATCTAAAATGAGTCATTCTGCTGCTCTTTCCTGGAGGAAAGTTAAAAATAAAGTCCCCCCCCCCCCCCAACACACACATAACCTGACCTCTTGAAACATTATCGCAATTGCTCCAACGGAACATATAGTTTATCAGAATGATGTAGAGGTAAATTACAACAGGAATTCTCGTTTTTTTTTTATTAAAGGGACGTAAGCCTACCAAAATAACATTAAACATAATGCAATACTTTATACCAATATTGAAAAAAAATTATTACAAATGTTTGTTAAGTTTTCATCTACTGTTCAGTAAATCGGCGTTCCCCTGTATTGTTTTAGTCTAAACTGGCATTTTTGCAAAGGTTTGTACAAGACCACTGTATTCCCAAATGCTGGGCACATCAGCAACCTAGTTTTGATGTGCCCAATTTAATAGTGAAAATGAAGTACGCGTTTTAAAGCTCATGACAACTTCAGTTTATATTTGACACCACCTCATTTAACACCACTGACACATGACAACAATCACAAAATAAAAACACACCAAAACAGTACAAGAGACAGCCACCAAAGAGTAATGTTACCCCAAGAAGTTTGTCGACAATCTGTGTGTTGGTCAGGTATCAGGTGGCGCAACAAGGCAAAAGAAAAACCATGTTAGTAGCTGCCAAATGGTTACAGTTCAAAGAAGAAAATGCATCTCCTTACCCTCGTTGTCTTGCACATAAGCATCACTTTATCAAATACGAACACATATCTGAAATGGAAAAACCAGCAATAATCAAATAACAGCAAGAACACAAGTACCTCGCTAGCTGTTGATGAATCACGATGGTTAACACATGGAATATGTCAACATCCGGTCAGCTTGTTAGTTACATAGCTGTACACACCCCCTGGTGCTGGTTGAAGGCAGTGAAGCAGTGATGGTTGATGTAGGTTGCTTCTATGGCAAGTCTGATTCGTTTGTTGTGTGCTGCGGTGATGAGGATGGTGATGTTCTCAAAATGTGAAAGACTGCCATCATTTATGTAGTGGACACCACGTCTGTTGTTCATGCAGAAATAGGTGACGGCTTATTGACGTGTTGAAGTGTAGCAAGGAAACGCACCATAAACAGGGCAATATTTCAGTTAGGAACAGAAAAATATAGGAAATATAGGAGTATTTCACGATTTATAGGAACTTTATAGGAATCCTATAAAAAAAAAATAGGAAATATAGGACTAGGAGCCCTGAACATTTTATTAAAAGCTGGCACCAACAGGCACTACATTTTATAGACTGCTGGCTGGAGAATCATTCCAGCCCTTTAATAAAACGTTTCAACCATCAAGACGCCAATGTCCAGTTAGATATGCAAACTGCAGACTTTCTGTTTATTACATAAACAAGAATAATCTTCCATAATTTGAAAAAGTTACCATTATTACCGCAGAACACAACAAACCGAACAAAATTGGCTCTGATGCTGCTGCATCACCTGTCACCGTGATGCTGAAACCAACTTACGGACAACAGTCACTGAAATATCATTTCGTAAGGATGCTGTATCGGTCAATCTGCAGATATTCAGCATATCGGTGTCGAGTTTTCTTAGCAAATTTTTTAAGATACCACACTAACACTGCTGACTACCATGACTCCGCAAGTGGAAGCGCAACATGACATCTCATACTGCACGAAATCAAGTTTTGGCATCGAGAACTTTGTGTTCCCTGCCTTCCGATTGCCACGATATATGCAACGCGAAGTCTCATCTTGAATGAAATCAGTATCAGTATCTTTAAGACAGATATCGCGCAATATTGGATAAATACCAGTATTGGATCGATAAAGAAGTGGTATCAGTACAGCTCTACTATTTCAACATAACAAATCGTCTTGTTAAACACTGCCATATTAGCCAGAGAAGGGGTGGTGCTGGCACTTTGAGAATGTGTGTTAATTTTACGTTTTAATAACAGGATAACAGATCGAAAACAATTGAATTAAAAAATGAATTTCAATTAAAGTGACTCTCTGGTTGTAAGTATTTTTTCTGAAGGTGACCGACAGTCACCGAAAATTTATATAGACATTTGAATTGAGTGTGCTTCGTTGTGGCTTGGAATATTGTTTCCTTACTGAAGGTTAAATTTTCGGACATTCGATTTGAGTGTTCTTAGTTGTGGTTTGCTGTATTTTTTCCTTACTGAGGGTGACAGACTCTTTCATTTGTTCATTTATAAAAAAAATTTCTCTATATGTTAAAAAAAAATTTTCTCACCTGCTTTTTAACCGATTATTGTCGTTGTGAGAACGGATCTTTAGTTCGCCATCCTTCAGTAAGCGACCATAATCCTTCAGCTCCATACCTTCGGGCTAAAGACAAATGTCAATAACTCATCACAAATTCACTTCATCAAAAGACATCCAATCATTACCTCCTAGAGAAGCGGCACAAAGTATGGGAAACAATGAGGACTTGAAACCGAAGCCTACCAAGTTCGGTCAGATAGATAATTTTTGATAGTTCTACATAAAATACTAAAACGTACCATATTCAGACAAGTGATGCTTGCTTGAATGTCATGAATGATCTGTAGTGTTTCGTTGTCGCGCTTCACTTCATTGATGTACTGAGACAGATCCTACAATTAACCACAAACATTTTTGATTCAGTGCGCAATGTTGTGGATGCCATAGCTACACCTGAACTCCATTTAAAAAAAAAATTCAAATGTTACAACTGTCTTACCAGCATGGAATCTAAAGACTTTTTGAGGCCAGGAAAATCCTCGTGAGTCTCTGGTGTGTTGCGAATCAGCTCCTGAAAATAAGTTGCAATGTATCACAATGTTGTACAATCTGTTTAGGCCTAACAAAAAAAAAAAACCGGTGTGCTTCATGGAACATTACTGAAAAAAATAGGGTCAGTAGTTCGGCGAAAGATTTTTTAAAGATTTTAAAACATTTTTAATGCAGGCCAATGGTGATGCATGTTCTGCATTCAAAATACATATTGTTTCGTGCTTAGCTCAGCTGTGTATTAGTGAAATCAGGATGCTGACAACTTTCGTTGGCATTTTTCCTCACAAGATTGCGCTGTACATCCTGACTGCATCGGTTTTGAGCAAAAAAACTGTTAGGGTCAGTCGAGTTCTGCGAAGCACTCCATTTTTTGTTATTAGGCCTTATATAATATGGCTTTTTGTTAGGCCTTAATAATGGCTTTAATGATAAATAAAGGATAAATGACAAGTTAAAGGGTTAAAGAAGCTTTATTAAAGAAGCTGCTTGTGATTTATTTTCTATTTATTGCTTGTATTATTTCTAGTGTGGAAGCCAAGAAGCAAGTTGCTATTCCTTCGTATATATGTTCGTGGCCTTTAGGTCACCACTGAGAAAGGTTAAACAGTTACTCAGATTAGTGTTAACTAGTTCTTCAATGCACACTGTTTGCTTCGTTAACGGCTTTAAAGGCCTTTAGTATTTTAACGATGGATTAGCTGTCTTACCTTTAGTAATAAATGATACTTAAGCACCCGCTGCATTGGGACGGATAACAAATCACGCAACTTGAACTTTCCTTCGTTGGCTTCTTGTTGGCAACTCTGAAAACAATGACAAGCACTTGATCTTTCAGCCAAACTAAAGTGATAGTATTACACCCCTTCCACAATGGTGTAAAAGTTTGGACCCGCCCCGACCTGTCCACACTGGATTCCCGATTCAGGCCGACTTTCTAGTCGGCCTGAAGTCAGGACTTAAAACGCCGACTCCGACCCCGTGCTTCAGTGTGGAAAGGGTCAGAGTGAGGGCCCGCATCTTTAGGGAGACGTTTTGACTTTTAGAGCGTCGATAAGCAACAGCAAGATAAAGGGAAAGCTAGAGGAGGGGAAGGGAGAAAGGAACAACGATAGCGCCGAAAATGTAGGAAGAGAAAGATTATCTAAAGTCGGGATCGTGGCTGTGATGTCGGGGTTCAGGGTGGAAAGGGGTATGGAAGGAAGGGTGTCGGGTTTTGTCTGTGGGCACAAGTCGGGGGCCAAGAAACCAAAAATAGTGTTCAGGGTCCAGTGTGGAAAAGGCTTTAATCTAAAGGTGTTTTTAAACCAAAAATTATGAGTTATAACATTTTGTAAAAAATTGAAGGGAAAACTAATAAACTTCTAAACCATGCCTGACCCTTACCGTTATACTCTGATTGACCACGTCATTCTTAACACAAAGCTCATCCACCAGCTCCTGAGAGTGAGGCAGATTAGAGCAGTAGTCACCATAGATGATGAATTTATCTTTCCAAGTAAGGAAGCATTGGCTCAAACGTCCACTAACGCCAGTGCAAGCTTTCACCAGGTCATCGTGAAAATTAGAATGGATTTCCGCCAGATCCTGAAAACAAAACAGTAATTGGGATTTTTACAATTTTACGTAATTGTGGCAAATAAGCTAACCATCGTGTACTTTGAATGTCGAAAGTTCAGAGTTTTACAAGTAACACTTAAATTCAAAAATGGAAAATACTCATTTTTATTTTACGATTACATAATAGTGTTGGTTTTATACTTTTAAGAGGTCGACTGTTCATATTTCCATGTATATTCCTATGGCATGTTAGCCTTGTTAGGGGACTCACTAGTCATAAACATCAATTTCCGACCAAATAATGGAAAAAATATTTTAGTTGATTATCTAGTTGATTATTCTTATGATGAGATCTACCTTTCATGTTTCTAACTTTCTAGTGCAAGTATCCGAGGTAAATTTTCCGAAATTTCGACTCTTTCCACACGAAATATATACATTTTTTTAATCCATGTCTATGGCGCAAAGCTAAAATTCCAAAACATTTGAGTGACGAATTCTCGCCTAGAGTGGTTTTCAATAGAAATAAAACTTAGGTACACTTTTCTCTGCTTCTGCTGCATGGATTTGTATAAACTTGGACTTTTTAGAAAGGCGTCAGTTTGAACTACAAAGCTTGGTCATTTTCTTTGTACATCAGTTTGTTCAGAAGCTATCAGTCAAAAACTGCGTTCATTATTTTTTTACCATCACTTGCACAGTTGATTAGGATATCTTGTAGCGTTCAGAAAAAATATGAAAATAATCTTTACTATAAAAAGTGTGCCGATTCCAACATAACAAACTTCATCCTTCTAGGTGCTTAGTTTAGTTGCAAAGTGTACGCAAAGCAAGCCATGTGTAGTATTGCGCAACTTCTCACTCAAATGCTGTGGGAGCATGTGGATTGGATATTGTGGGGTACTAATTTAGTATGTTTTATGTGCTAATTATCATTGCCTAAGCCGAGATCATTTTGGGACCAGTGAGTCCGTTGGGTTCAAAAAATAAATGTTTCTTAGTCTTTGCGAATTTTCGACAGCCAGATTAAGAGAAACTAATTCGTATATTTTTGTCTTCCTGTCTTCTTCAGGCTCTCCTCGTGTTGTTTCTTCTATTTACATTATTGCTGCAGTTAAATCAACATAGTCACATCACGATCACCATTCACATCCGGTAGTCGTCGTAGCCTGCTGTATTTAGAGGAAGGCGCTCCTATCACTGGTTTTTCGTGCTTCGCGCTGTCTGTTAGTGCGCCTCTCATGTAGGGATCGACCAGATACCGTTTTGCCGGATCTGGGTCGGTTCCGGATCTAGGTGCCGGATTCGGGCCGGTACCGGATACCGGGTAATTCACACAAAAAAACTAAATAAAGTTGTTTATTTTTTCCCCTTATAAGTTGTAGCTATGGTGTTAATTTTCGCTTTGTTTCACATTATTTTCTTACATTAAACACTTAGAAGTCTTACGCTATTAAGCGTACCAGTATAGTATAATTGCGTGTAGGCTACACAACTGTTTTTACAATGGTGCCAAATTCTGAAATTTTTTTTTAAACAGTCAAACAAAGCACTCATTAGGTTGATCAATCAAAAACATTTTTCTAGTTTAAGTATTTCCCATTGATTAGCCTACTGCTTCATTTCGAAATATAATTTGCAAAATTTTGCAATATTTGTGAAACCAGTATAAAAAAAAAATCAAAATTACAACAGGTCTTTTATTTACAGCATTTTTACGTTGGTTTCGTTCCTTTTTTTTGCTTTCATTCCCTTTTAAATTGCTTTCGTTCCGTTTTGTATTGCGCACAGTATAACAAAGAACGAAAGCAAAAAAAAAAGGAACGAAACCAACATAAAAAAAAAACCTGTATTTATTTTTTTCATTTTATGAACAAAACTGTCTTGACTCTTGCAACATGGAAGTCATCTTTGGTTTATCATGCTATTATTTTTTGCTAGTTTTTGATGCCGTCATTAAACAGTCTTACTTTTCGAATTTAACCCCTTGGCGACCAAACCTCGATTTATCGTCACTTCAAAACCGTTTCTAAAACTCCCGACGCACCCTGGATTCAAAGCCCCGTTTGCAAAGAAAAACCGTTGTTGCATACTACAGAGGTGTAATGCCGATTGAATTAAGTACTTTGGCACGCATATTTTGGATTTATTTAATTAAATATCTTTTAATTACCTCAACTAATGCGTTTTGTTGGCCGTGTCGTAAAAATTGACGTGAAATTGCTTTTGTTTGCTAAAACTAGCCCCTTGTTCAAGCTGTCGTAACTCAACGAACGGCCGCCATCTTGTCGCGTTGGAAAGCTGGGATTCCCCGATTGGCACGTGTATAACACGTGATCACTCATCGCAGCGGGGGCCAGTCACAAGTGACGTCACGCGAAGCGAGTCAAGGTCTCAGCCATTGGCGCTAGCACGTGCGCGTCTCTTCGCGGACAGCCGGCTGTGAGTGGGTGCGCGATTGCGGCCTAAACTGATTACTTTCAACGATAATGAATATAAATTAGGAAATAAAACAACTTCTACGGTATTAAAAACTTTAAAAAAGGATGTCGGAAGCCTTAAACAACGCTGTAATGGAGGAATAATAGTGACGAGAACTTTCACAGTAAGG
Source organism: Lithobius niger (assembly GCA_023313725.1). Classification (NCBI taxonomy): domain Eukaryota; kingdom Metazoa; phylum Arthropoda; class Chilopoda; order Lithobiomorpha; family Lithobiidae; genus Lithobius; species Lithobius niger. Next base: position 22,007 of record JAHWFP010110076.1, read on the forward strand.
TAAGGAACGATGTTTTCCTAGAGGAATAACCAGAGGACCATCGTTTAAAGGTATCCCGTGTACTGCAACATGTTGGAAGATGAATATTTTCGTAAGCGCATTTACGTAGTCGAACTTCAACTTTTTTTTTAGTTATGAAAACCTAATACGATTGTCCCAAGTATATTTTTGTGCAATAATTTACACTGTAATTATTAGGTCTGCAATTTTTTATACCCGTAGATCGCTTAGTTATTTTACTACGATTTATTTTACCATGGCAAGCAACATGTTTACGGCGACCGACGGCGACAATGTTTTGGTTGTGTTGCAACCGGTATCCGGCTCAATATAATTGCCGGATACCACATTATCCGGCGCCGGATCCGGATATATCCGGACTCGGTCGATCCCTACTCTCATGCATGGCTACTCTCAGATGGCACGAAGCACAAGAAAACATGTAAAGCACGAAAAATGGGAGATAGGAGCGCCACCCTTCAAATACAGCAGGCTACGACAACAGCCGGATTTGAATGATAATGGCGACATGACTATGTTGATGTGACTGCAGCAATAATGTAAATAGAAGAAAACACACGAGGAGAGTCTGAAGAAGAAAGGAGGGAGGACAAAAATATACCACTAGTTTCTGCCAATCTGCATGTCAAAAATTCGCAAATACCGAGAAGTATGTGTTTATTTTTTGAATTTGAGCATCATTATGAAAGTAACTCAGTTTGAACATTCAAAGTATCATGTTGAGTTTTGTCACTAAACTTTAAATTTTATTATTTATTTGTAAAAACCGGTAACGAGCGTTTACAGTGTTATGGACATGACGTACCAGAAGAAAAGACACACACACTACCACACAGTAGAACAACAATAATGTTCACTTAAATTTTCTGCGAATTATCTCGTTCACCTTCATGGAAGCGAGTTGCTAAAAAGTTAAAAACTATGAGTCTCTACATCGCTGTTTTGAAATTAGCGCCAAGTAGTGAGCACCACTAATTAATATTGTGTATTGCATTTGGAGTGCCCACTTTTTGTTAGTTTTGATGCGAGTGTTGGCCATACAGTACCAGTCGATCAATGTTTGCAAATGCAGGATTTTGGATATTCATACATGGCACACCATTTATTATTATTTATTTACTTATTCGGCCGAAGTAGTTGTAATTTTTTAGTTAAAGAAAAAAGAACATTAAATATATGTAAATACATTACACATATACTGCGATATTCCAGGAAATCTTCTTAACACTAAATTCACAAACGCAAAATTTCAGAGCAAGGAAATTTTGTCACAAATTTCGCAAATTTCCGACAGCGCGTATGGAGTTGAATGTAATTCGCTCCCAAATGTCTTCTTCAGGCACTATTTTCAAGATTTTCCAGTACTTTGGCCCACATCAGTCCTGTTATTGTCATAGCCATTCGAATCGAGCAGTGGATGTGAACCAAAGCACCAAAAAAACCTCAAAATTAGTTCCTGAATAAGACAGTTGGGAGACGTATTATCGAACTATACGAACTATCGAAAATGTGCGTCTTGTGAGATTTTGAGTTTGAGAATTATTGTTAAAAAATTATGCAAATCTTATTATATTAAAATCATATGAAGTTCCAAAAGACTGACTTTATGTCGAAAAGTGAAATCTAGCAACACGTACGATTCATAGACTTCATTTCTGTTGAAACTACCATGATTAGTAAGTTTACCGTAATTTGCTTTTTTTTGTGGAATACGAGTTGGCTGTGAAAATCGATTCTCAGAAGCACATATGCAAAACCCATATTTTTTTGTACTCTTTTAAACGTTCTCAGTCTAATTTTAACAAAGTGAAATGGCACAGAAATGGATGATTTAAGTATAAAACATAAATCTAATAATATCTTCAGCCATGGGGTGATAGCAATAAGATCAACCAACAATTACCAATAACACATCACATGACTGACTACCAATTATCATTCACTTTAAAGTCCGAAGAACACCGATGAAGATGCTGATCAAATCGTTAAAAGTGTTAACAACAAGTGTACTGTCATTAACAGTGGCTAAAATAATTTAACTACGAATACTACACCACAGGGGAAGATACATGTGACAGTTGTTTGCGTGACCTCATTCGTTTGAAGCTAATGGCCTTCTCAACTAACAATCACCTTTATATTGCGAAAAATAACTTTACGGTCTTCAGAACGGATGATACTCTTCAGTGGCACCATAAAATGACGAATGATCATGTTGAGAGCTTCGATGTAATTCTTTTCAGTTTCCACCAACTCTTTGATGCAATAGTCTCGCTTTTCTACAGGCGGTTCCAGAAAGGCTGCACTCTGCAAGTACCAGTTGCTATTATTACATACATTAGAACCGTTATCATTTAACAAGTTTTTATTCATTGATTCGCAACTCAAAAATTAGCAAAGAGGGAAAGGCTGGGCCACTACAAAAAACAATGCGTTAGAAAGCACATGCTTTTTTTATTTTTAGGTATGAATTGCAAGAATGTTTAACCTCAATGTCAAATGTTCTTGCTTACACTACATTAAAAATATGTATATGCAAATTGTCATCAATTAATGACGTAGATTATAACGAGGTTTGGTAAAATTAATTGTTCGGCTTACAGACGAGGCTCGAAATTACGCATCAGGCATTTTATTTATTCAACTGGCTACTTGAAGAGCTACTATATTACAGTAAATATTAAACATTGCTGCTACAGAAGTTTGTCTAGGCAAAAATATAATATTGAAAATTCCGTAACGGCTTCTACTCTGAAAGTTCGTCATTCTTGATCATTCGATTGTTGAAAACAGATTGTTACGCAGATTTTTAGAATCAAAATACTTTAGCCTACCAGTATTCTTGAGAATTTTCAACAGACCGACGACGCCTGTCTTCATCAGGCCTAACCTACACAACTCCAACTTTTGTCAACTACATCGTCACCGTGGAAATAACAGCGTTTGAAATCTGCGCTCGTGCCTGGCATGGCCTCCTATATTTATCATGCTCGTTCATCCACTGCTTCGTGAGTCGCTTGGAAAATTCATCTCTAGAAAGGAAACGAATTCCGGGCCCAAGGCTCAAGTCCCATCCAATCCGGGAATTCGTTTCCTCCTTAGAGATGAATTTTCCAAGCGACTCACGAAACAGTGGATGAACGAGCATGAAAAATACAGGAAGCCACCCCAGGCACATGCACAGATTTCAAACGGTGATTTCCACAGTGACGATGTAGTTGACAAAAGTTTGAGTTGTGTAGGTTAGGCCTGATGAAGACAGATGCCGTTGGTCTGTTGAAAATTCGCAAGAATACTGGTACAATATTTTGATTTTGAAAATGTGTGTAACAATCTGTTTTCAACAATCGAATGATAAAAAATACAATAGCGTACGCAACTTATGTTTTCTGCTAGTCAAATTTTTGTTTGTGTTCTTTTACCAAAAAATTATTCAGTAGTTTGAGCAGGAGGCTCGGTATCTCCTATGGAAAAGCTCTCAGTGAGTTGTTACAATGTGTGTTGGCACATTAGAATTCACTAAAATGTAGCAAAAATAGAATGCATAGTTCAGGTACGAAGACCTACACATTATGTTTTGACCCGCTATAATTTTAGGCACCCAGTCCCATACACATCCACACTAACTATCCATTACTTAAAACAAATTAGAAAACTACTATAATATTTCAAATTAAAACTTACATACAGCAGTACGTGCACAGCTTCAGTACACAGCCATAAAAGCACCTTACCTTTTTTTCTGGATGGAAAGAGCACAGATCCTCATATATACCATCGTCTTGGAACTGAATGACTGACGTATAAACTTCATCATAGCAATTAAATTCATCACAGTTACTATAAAGCAAAAACAAAAAAAAGCACAGCCATGATTATTTGCCATGCTGAGCTAAGGCCATGCACAAGTTGTACTATTAGCAGCAATTTCAATCCACAGAGGTAACCGATATGCTTTATCCATTTTCTAACAGGTATGCAGGGAGTGCCACGGGGCCCACAATCGCATGCAATCTGCACAGGATGGGAGGGTGCAACCCCATTGATCGAAATCCACACATCAAGTACCTCATTAATTTTAAACTTAACGTAGCACAGGTCTTCGTATACATCCTCCTCCCTGGTGCGCTCACGGGACTGCGGGCAGAAGAGACGATCGTAGTGCCCATCGTCAACAGCAAGAGCAGATGCACTGCACATCAAGAGTTGACATACGTAATATCAGGAAAGTACTGGTCAAGTTGACTCAAAGCAGTCACGAAAAAAGGAAAGCAACAATTATTCAAAAACAGAACACAGTAAAAACAAGATTCTGACAAGGTCAGTAATCGTTACAGCCTATTAAACATCACATCAAACTTTAAACTACTCGACTGAACTAGCATTTTCCAAAAATTTACATGATTACCCAACTTTAAGAATCCTACTATAATGCTGCAGAGTTTAAATTCATTTACAGTATTCTTTTTAAATAAATTTATCTAGAATTTTAAACCATAAGGAAATCTTAATCAAGGATCATTCATCTGAAATGGAACAATGAGAAGGTCACCTCAACATTTTAGCTTTGGGCCATGCTTATATTTATAAAAGATTAATAGCGTGCAACCAAAGTAGGAGTTAAACAACATCAGGAAGTTGATTTTTAAAGGGACACCCGGCCTGCCTTATAACCTTCCGCCCGCCTTATAAAAGCTCGCGGTGATCGCCTTCCGCGCATATAAAACACCAAGATCATCTGAGATAGTAGCTCCGTTCTTCGCAGCGAAGAACGAATCTACTGTCTCATTTGGCACTGTGCCTAATAGACGTACCAGCACGAACGCATTAATCGTGTAGTTACAAACCGGAATGATTCTCGTATTTTAACATCACAATTTATAATTTTCTAGGCTAGTGTCTTATAATTTTGCTTCGGCGATCTATTGGAATTGCAATGTTTAACGCATTACGCTTTTAGATTTTTGATCTCATGGTAATTATTAGCAAATTAGTACATGCACACACAGAGATGAAACGTCATGATTATTGTAAGCGCGCAATGCATGCTATACTGCGGGATGCAGTAAATAAAGTTAACAATTATTCAACAGAAAATTTCCTAGATGCCACTTTTTAAAGCGGATTTTTACCAAAGGATTGACTAATGATAAGGAAATAGACCTTTGGGGCCATACTTGATGTGGAGGATCGAAAAACATAGTGCTTGGAGGAATGTCCTTTTAATTTATACGAAAAAATAAACCTTTTAACTTACGAAAAAATAAACCTGTAATGGCCTCTGTGGCACACAAATTTTGCTCTTTGATAATCCCCCTCGCCCTGTCACCGTGTACTTCTGGTTAACTGAACTGTGGTAACAGGTCAAACTATTTCCTCCATGAATTTTAAGACTACTTTCTAACAGCAAATCTCATTCTTTCAACGGCAAAGGGCCACATTTTCTAAGAATTCTTACTTGGCTAAATCTTCAAGGTTACGGTAAATGTCGTCATTGTAGTAATTGTGATTATTTGTCTGAGCATAAGCAGCAAAACCTCTAAAATATACAATAAGCATAAAATTAGTGCAACGCCTAATCCAGAAGAAGACAAGAGTGGAAGAAAGGAATACTCACCGGATGCCACAACTTTGTACCCGTGGGCAGTTGGACAGTTTGGACAAAGTGTGCAACACCTGCAATAGAATTGGAAAGTTTTCATACACTAGACCAAAAAAACAAAAATTATTTATTTCGGCCTCACCAAAAACTTTTTTTGTTCACAGAAATTTTGTTTGGAAATTGAAGTACCAGGCAATCAGGCATTTTATTTTATTTTTAAGTCAATTTAACTGACAACATTTCTTTTAAATATATACCTCAAAGCTTAAAGAATATGTGGTCAGCATAAAAATATAACATTTTGCAAATATGTTAGTTATGTAATCTAATAATAGTTGTGTTTGGGTTTTTTCCACATAACTGGCTACTGGTTTGAGCTAGAGGCTTGATATCTGCACCATTGAAAAGCTTGTTTCAAGCTGTTTAAAATGGTACATTGGACTATCAAAATCGGTAAAACTTACGATTTTTAGCAGTTGGACCACGAATCAGATAAAAATATGACCCACGCTAATTTAAGGCAACCGCATGGCAACTAAGGGCGCCTTCGATAATTACCAATCCTACCAGTTCAGTATATACAGGGCCTTCGAAAACCCCAAGCCAAACTCAACCGTCTGCAGGCAGTTTGGTACCGTTAACATACAGAATGCCCATGATAACCTTCGCTCTGCCTCCAGACTGGATGAGTTTGGCTTGGGGTTTTCGAAGGCCCTGTATATACTGAACTTTGCATGGCATTAGGCCATGAAAAAAATCCTTTGGTTTGCAGACACATGCGGGTCTAAATGAATTTGAGTGGGTCCACCTGTGAAGGAGTTCAACAGTAACCAACTGGTAACCAGTGTTTTAAACTTGAACTGTGGCGATTCGATGACATTATCAGACAAATTAAGCGATTACCACACATGGACAAACACTAAAAAGTCCACTTAAATTTGGGGTGAATACACACAGGGTCTGTGGTAGTCTTTTCACCTTCTTCAAAGGAAAAAACGAAGCACAAAAACTTTCGAAGATCACTTCATTTTGAAATTCGCGTGAATTTTGTGTCGAAAAGCTCCAATCAATACGCTTTTACACCAGTAAACTTTTAAATAAACGAACGTACCTGGACAAAATCTGTGCAGTCGAATAGCATGTAGGGCTCAAAAAGGTCGGTAGCTTTAAGTTCAAAAACACTTTGGCAAGTCTGCAGAAAGGCACTAATGTTTTTCCGGCACAAGAACTGGAAAAAAAAAATGATTACCGGTATAAAAAAATACAAAGATATTACAGACAGGATTGGTCTGCTGCTCTCACTACACTACAACACAGTCCCAAATAAAGAAAGCCAAAGGAGTGATTTTGATAGATATTTTATTTAAACTCTGCTCTACGTCACATAGCACCTCTGGCCTCAAACAATAGACTGTTGCTAGCTTGCTTGGCAAACAGCATGCAGCAAAGCAGAGCGACAGTTAGTAGTTATACTATGTGAGGCTGTTACATCGCAATGCGCCTGTGGCCTGAGCAACGCCCTGTTACTCACTCGTTTAGCATTGCCAAGCACACGTAATAAACCATCATCATACAAATCATCCAAAGATTCACCTTCATCCTTACGTTAACCATGAAGGAATGATATGACGGCCAGCAAAGGGGCATATAAGCAAAGACGTTAGTTATTATAATCTAACATGCACATCGCATGACACCAAAATTGAACAAAAATACATAACCACTGTACATGATGTTCAGGTAAGAAGAAAACCCAACAGCAATACACACCAAAATGCCTGTTCACAGTAAGCCACCGTCATGCTCTTATGCTTCATTAGTAAGGACATGTAATTTCTGCGACAATACTATGCCTGATTTTGTGGTGCGTTTTGTGGTGATGGATACGGCAGCTGAATTCGATAATGGCATCTCCTTCGCTCTACATTGACAAAATTTGTGATAACCAAATTTGCAACGGAGCACAAAGGTATGAGTGCACAATTGTAGCCTAACTTTATAACATAAATATGCACCACGTACGTGACTGAAGATGATCGACTGTTCACTTACCTAGTGCATTGTTTGGTGCGGATTCTCCCTAGTACTGCTTCGGTGATAGCTGCTACCAGAATTTAGTTTCAGTAACTAGTTGTCAATTAAGATTATACTGGCTTGTTTTTCACTAAATTTATTTCATGAAAAATAAAGCCATTTGCACTATTTTTGGAAATGTGTGGTGTTTTGTGACATTTACTGAATTTTGCAACAATTACAGTAACTGGTTTTTTTTTATTCAGTTAGTGATTGTCTACCACTTCACGAATAATTTTTATAACTGATTTAGAGAAAATGTTGCGAAGCAGAAATTACATGTTCTTATTAGTGTGAAGCGACTTGGATTCAAACCTCCAATTCACCTAACCACTGACATAGTGCTTGTATCGCTACATGTATGCCCACTTATCCAAGCTAAAATCCAGGCATTACTCAGATATGATTGAATTGCCTGTCAGCTAGCCACAACACGATTACAGATTCGAATACGAGTCATGCCACTCAAATGAAACCTGTAAGGCAGCTCAGTAGGGGAGAGGGATAATAAAATTTCAATCATAAGATTATTGGGATACACTGCTTTTAGGAGTTTACCTGTAGCAGAATCAGAGCGCCGCGCGACGCTACAACGCAGTACAGTTGGCAGTGTTGCAGTACTATTTATCCTCCACTTTTTTCTTTCTTGGTCTTCTTTTTGCGATAATTTCGCCAAAAATTGACCGATTTTGACGTTCAAATACACCAGTTTAATCGTTTTTTCGAGAGTTTTGAATGGTGCTATTGTCATGACGATAGGGTTGGTTGTTCTCAGGTTGTTTAGCAATAACAATCTACAAAGGTGTACAAAGTTCTTGCAATAAACTTGTTCATGAACCCAAATGGGCCTAACTCAAAATTTTGCACAATTCAAAATTCGACCTTCCGCCCTACCTGCAACGCGCAGCGCTCTTCTCGCAGACCGTTTTTAGTTTGTAAAAAGTTTGTCGCAGACCGGCTGAAAATATTCTGCTTCTCGGAGGAGTTTTAAATCTCAAGTAGCCTAATTGTAATAATTGATGGCTGAGTGCTGAGTTCACTTGATCTCTGTTTCTTCTGCTAGGTCTACCATTCATATGTTGAGATTTATCAATGACATTATTTGAAATGCACAAACGTGACCAACGTAGAAAAACTAGTTGCTTATGTCCATTTTATCAAATTATACAATGTTCGAATAGTATGTACAGACCGACCAAAGACTAAACAATTGTCCCATTGACGGAGCTGTAATCTAGAACTCGTGGTGCAATATCCCATTTCCTTACGGTTACGGTATGGTAGGCATGGTAGGCATTCCACTCAACCTTCTGGCAAAAAGCAATAGTAAAGTTTTCAATGTTTCTTCTAGCACACCCTCCACCGAATTTCTTTCCCCAATACTGTTTGAAATTTTTTAAGAATGAAGCCTTTTCAATATGTATTTTGGTGTACGATATGGTGTACCATTAGGAATTTCGGCATAGCCATTTACGGTGCATAACAATGCTCAACAGGGAAACCAAATGTAATTTTCTGTTACGGGAATTTTTCTGTTTTGGGGATTTTCTGTTATTCTAGGACTTGAGGCATTTTTAAGTTTTTCAAGCACTTTTTTAGGCCCGGATTTTCATTTTTATTTTCCAGGGCATTTCCAGGTTTTCCAAGACTCGTACGAACCCTGTTAACGTACCCAGAAGCAAACTGCATCTTGTCAATTTATTTGAAAACTAAATATCAGAAATAAATAACTCACTTTGCTTATCTTCTATGTAGATGCTGGCACCTATCACTTACATTGTCTAATCTGTCGCACCCTCCTTCATGTGGATCTCCCCCTTATTGGGAATCCATCATTATTTCTACTCTTCTGTCATTACACCCATTTGCTGCCCCTCCCTCCTCGCAGTAAACCCTTTCCAACCCTAATATTCCTGAACAATAAGATTTGCCAAAATCATCCAGTGCAGTTCAGTGTGCCAACATTTTTTTTTTATTTCTGTACAAACTTGTGTTAAAATATAAAGTTGCTTTTGCCAAGAAGCACCCTAGAATGGGTTGGTAGCCTTATAATTAAAGGGAAAAAAAAAATGACAGGAAATATGGCCAAGTTATTTTTTCACAACCTTATAAAAATAGGGTTCAGATCTTTTTTATTCTCTTAATTTACATGATATTTACATGTTTTTCCTGTGTATCCCCACGGTAATTTACAGGCATTTTAAACGCAATTAAGTTATTCAGGAATTTAGTTTATTATTTTACTAGTTTATTTAGTTTGCTGTATGTATGAAACCTTTACTTAATTTTGGTGTAGAAAAACCACGATTTAAAGGGGGTGAAATGTTGATTTCTTTGAATGTGTGTAGCTTTTAGTCAATTTCTAGCAAAAATTTACGACCTAAAATGCTTTAAAGCCAGAAACTGTGAAATAACCTAGTTAATTTCATCTTGGTGGCTAACCCAGGCAATTTCATAATTTCTGAGCTTAAAGTATTTAGGGGGATGGGCTGTAGCTTTGACAGGGCTGTTAATAGGCGATTTGCGGCACATTTTAACTGAACATTTAGAAAGCTGTGTCACCCTTAACTTCTGAGTCTAGTTCAATCTTTAAAGAAACATACCCATAAAACTAGATACATATAATTTTTCTTGATGCTTCTCATGTACTACAACAATGAGACTCACCTATTCTTTGTTAATCCATAATGTGGCAGCTAGTAGATATTCTCTTGTAATACTATGATCTACCCTAAAACAAAACTTGTTAAGGATTCCGCCAAGCTTTTCGGCCGTGTGAAGTCATGATATCAAACGCCAAGCTAATCCCACCTAGTACGAGTTTGAAGGCTACATGAAATAGATGAAAATTGCTTACTGTGCAATTTTCAATTATTTTATTTAACGTTTGAAGTCTTAGTCGGTGAGATTAGCTTGGCGTTTTCTATCACGACTTCACACAGCCGAAAAACTTGGCGGGAATCCTTAACAAGTTTTGTTTTGGAGTAGATAGCAGTTTTTTTTGGGTCCAAATTGATGAAATCCATTTTTTTTTTCTTAGAAATAATGAGATGGAAACACCAACTTAGCTTTCTGGTCCCTTTTTTTTTTTATTGGCTTTTGTTTCATTTTGAGGATAGCAGTCACCTTTTTTCATATAATTAGTATTTCTTAGACACACGTATTTTATGTTCAGTTTGGTATTGTTGCATGATAACAATGTATAACAATCACTTTGGTCGTTTACAGGTCCCTAACCCCTGAATCACTTGACCAATTAGAAGTGGCCATATGATAAGGGGCACATCTCCGTAGCAATACCTGTAGAATGAGCTAAGAACGAGCTTTATTCACCGCATGGAAGACTTTATTTTCGTGATACAAAAAAAGCATTACTAGTAGTTAGTAATTTCAACGTTATTCACGTTGTTTTTTTAACAAGAAAATGTTGAGCGGTGTCATTAACAGTGACTTTATGTTGTCAGGCAACCAAAGTCTCCCGATCGAACAAATTTCAGCCTTTTCTGTCGCATTGTTAGTTATACGCAGATGACTAAAAACAGCCAAACTACCTTAGCTGTAAAGACACAACGTGTCTAGTGGTCGCCATGCGCATATGTATATTTTATCTGGATGTTATCATTTATCTTGGTGGGCGACACACACCTTTGCACCCATGCCAAAACTGATCTTGTTGAGTTTAGGCACCATCCGTTTGAACGATTTCAGCCCTGGCTGAACCTGTTATACGGTAAGGAGGCATTGCACTTAAAAGGGTTTTAATGTTTTCTGCGGTTTTATAATTTTACCCCAATCTTTCAAGAGGTAATAAAATGATGCAATAAAGTCAGTCGATCATTATTGTGCTCTGTTGGACATAAGGGCATTTCTGGGAATGTTATTTTCCTTTTTTTTCTGTGATTAAAAATAAATAGCGTTTTCCCCGAGCGAGCTTTCTTATATTTTACCTGTTACCTTGAAAAAGTAGCATCCTTAACGGCAGCCTAAAATACTCTTGACTGGTGTTGAGCCCAAGTAAATGTATTGGTGGCATAACAAGTACAGATGTTGATATCGGGCAAGGTAATTGATTTAACACATCGATCTTCGTTGCATTTACAGCCAATTTTTCTATGTTGCTGAGCACAGATGCAATTTGAAGATGTATACGATTTCGCATACATTTTGGGTGGCTTTGCGTCTTCCTTTAAGTTTGCTTTTGTGGCTTCTTTATAAGACCACTTGGATTAGGCGTGTTCACTTTGTCCTTTCTTTCGAATGGAGGTTGGCTACAGTTATAGGAACCATGTCCATTTTGCTGACACCCGAAGTACAATTGGCCCTCTGGTTTGTCATAGAGAGAATTGTAACGGTGTTTAAGTTTTTTTTTTCCGGTTGGGGTGATGCTGATTATCATTGTCAGGCCCTGATGCAAGTGTGTGTGCCCCATTCGGCGAATTAGAAAGTGATGATGGACATCTTTTATTGTTTTTTTTGCTGTTTATCTCTTACTTTCATTTTTCTGCACTGAAAATTGTAAACTGGTTTTCGCTGTTTTGAGAGGTGCGTAAATGATGTCGTCTGCTTTGGAATGTGAATCGATTGACTCTCAATGTAATCGCAGCCATTATGCTATATTTTCTGCACTGGTCGACAGCAATGGCTACGTCAATCAACTGGTCAGCTGTTGCGGGCAGAGACGTAAGCAGGCCCATTTATCGCCTGCTATGCTGCCAATAATCATTGAAATGCGTTCGGCAGGTTCGAGTTTGTGTGACGGTCTCGTGGCCCGTAATTGGAGTTGACTTTGCATTGTTATGAATTCTTGCATGGTTAGTCGAGGCATATTTCCAACTGTCCCAATCATCGTTACATTTTCCTAGAAGTTTTCGTCAATTTGCAGCAGCTGAGGAAAGGCGTGTTTATGTATTTATTAACGTAACTGATGGTACCCAAGTTGCATGCAAGGCAATTCTATCCAATCTGTGGCATTTTGAAAAAGAGAAATGGCCTTAGCTGTATCCATTGTGAAATAAATATGCATGACTGGTACTCCCAGTTGTTGATTGATGGATTACTTTTTGCTGAGAAAGGATCAGTTTGTCCAATATGGCAGCAACGATGACAATGTGCCGTTTTACGTACGAGTTTCATTGTCTTTCAATAACACATCGATCGCTTCCGCCTTGGTGTCTGGAAACACCATGTGACGAAATTCTAATTCTTCTCCAAATTCTTTCATAGAAAGTTTTCATAAAGCATCTTTTAGCTATGAAATTATTATGGTCCATGTTTTCTTTCTCTGGCATTAAACGTTTTGCTTTAATTTTTACTACACACGATTTTCCTTGTGTTAGCGTGATGTACGTTAGTGCGCACCCACTGGACACGCAATTGTTGTGGTACGTTATCGGCCAGGGATTTTATCAATTTTTTTTTCTTATTACGAGATCATACCTTTTGGGTTTCGTAATTCATAATGTTTGATGTCGATTTGTTTTGCGGTGCGTCATTGAATTGCAATCACTGAATGAGATTTTCGTAAGAGCATTGTTACATTGGTCGACTGCGCCATCTTAACTTGAGAAAGTACAACTGAGGCTATTTATTTACAGGCATGTAGTCGAAAAGTTGCGGTACATCTAAAACCAGGCATCGTAAATACAGGGGTTGGCCTACAAGAAAATATTAATTAACACTACAAACTATAACACGTGCAGTCGTAGCGCACATCAATTACGAAAACCTACCTAAACGCAAGCTGCACTGATCGGAAAGGGGCTTTCAAGCGTGTGCGTGCAGGTGAGGGCACTGATGAGACATGTGTCATGCACGTGTCACTAGTAACATGACAAACGGTTGTTTGAAAGAAAGTGAATTATGGCTTGCAGAAATCAGTTGTGGCTTTCTTGAAGCAGAATCGAGCAATTTTAAGGATAAAAACAAAGTCCCCAAAATTACAGGGCTTTCAAGACCTTACAAGCCTTATCTTTAAATTCAAGCACTTTCAAAGCCCTTATGGACTTAACTGTCAGACTATCGAGCCTACTTGAGTTTTCATCCAGTGATACATGTTCACACACAGCAAAAAGGCTAAAACGTAATTTTGCCTAATGTTTATTCTCTGTGGCTCTTCAGCGGTATAGGTTTCCATGTCTTGTCCCTTTCGCCCCTCTCTACGTCTTTCAAATAATCTATTGCTTGCAGCTTTTCAGCTGTATTTGTTCTGTACCATTTGCCTAAATTAAGCATCATTTGTTGGAATGTAGCTCCGCTGTGAAGACACTCCAATGTAATCTTAGACCACACATCAGGCAAAAACTACAAGGACGATCCAAACCACACTTTGCATGCAGTAGCACGGGAGTCTGTGCAAGGTTTATAAAAAATAATCTGAAATCGGACATGGGGTTGACGAACCTTCAGGCAGGGGTGCATAAAATTCTTACAGGACAAAATTTCCCACAAAATTTTTCTACAGATTTTTCAAATTTCCGCAGCCTTTCACCATGTAGGCAAGCCATTTTTTAGTGAATTTCCACAGTTTTCTGAAATTTCCCACGAACCTCGTTCTAGCATTCTGGCATATTCTGCACACCTGCCTTCAGGGTGACAAAATGGACAAATAGCAAGAGCCAAAATCAAAACAACGAGACAGAATAGCCAATCCTAATTGTTAAAGGCATCCGATTGTTAAAAGATTGATTGTTGATGATAAACAGGAGACCTCACTAGCAGACGTGCATTTGTTAACAACTAATATTTTGTAAGGCTCGGCCGATCTGATTACCGATTCACAATGCCTCACGTCATTCCTTACCGACATTTGCAGTATCGGTAGAAATCAGGATCGCTATATAAAATCCAAATAGATCAGTAATAAAACAAATTGAAGATTTTTCACTTTTGGTCGACCGATTTGGACGTTTCAATACACCATTTTCAAGGTTTTTTTTCACTAGCTTTCCAATGGTCCAAACCCCAAGCAGCTCTCTTGTTGTTTAGAAATTACAAGGCATATTTTTTAATTTTATTGGGGGATTTGGTATCCCCAATCGGGTCGGAACTTGGTATCGGCCAGTTTCGTTTAATGATCGGCTCGGGTAGAAAAAAGGTGATCGGTAAGAGACAGCTGCTTGTGGTCTGGACCGTTGGAGAGCTGGTGAAAAAACCTTGAAAATGGTGTATTTAAACGTTCAAGTCGATCAATGAAAAGTGAAAATATCTTCACTAATTGAATGATATCACTACTTTCAAAGGCCGACCCTTTTTAGCCAAACATCCAAAGAACAAAGAAAGCGGAGCCCGCTCCATTATGTCGACAGTGGAACTGATGACGGCCCTAGTCAAAGTATGGGCTCAAATAACCATTGTGTTGATGTTGGCGCCCTTCCTTTCATGTCGTTCTTTCCAAATGAAATATCCAAATACAACAATGAAATACATCAATTGCACACTAGCAACAAACACAAGAGTAGTTTATTTTGGAGCAGCAACCATGAAAGGTAATGGCCCTTAAACATAAACAAGACAACTACTGTAAAAGTTAACAATAACTGCGTTTTATGGGTTTCAAGCAAGAAAATTACTGGGTTTGGGAACGTTCAAGTATTTCGTCATCAGAAGAGGGGGGGGGTCGTCTATTGGTGACGATTGCTGATGGGGGAGGGGTGGTGGCCAGTTAATGACGTAAGCACCACTACCTCAATAATCAAAATTTTTAAGGGCAGAAATACGCCAAAAAAAAAAGCTCCTCAGAAAACTGAATATAAACGGAAAACATCCCCTCTTTAGGAGGAGGGTTAAAGTTAGACATGACATAATACTGGAGGGCGGGGGGGGGGAGCAATTAATGATAAGGGGAGGGGGGTTAAAAATAGCCAATTTCTTGATGACGCAATACTTGAATGTTACAACTATACAAAACGCACAATTTCAAGTGCAACGATATTTCTCACTTCTAATTTTGGTGTAGAAGTTAAAAACGGCCGACTATCTTCTTCACACAATTTACTTTTAGAACTTGAACGTTCCTTTTCAAGAAAACTGGAAATTAAGAGTCGGATTACTCGGATTTATTTAACCCACACTGATGACGCTATCATTTCCACTGTCAGGCCGCCTTGTTACCATGACTTCACCGATTTACTCGCGACTCTTGTACTGTACGCTATCACACAAAAAAGCCAATACGTCAAATAAGGCGAAAATCATTCATGTAGTACAGTAAGCCACATTATTTATATAACTATTCTTCGTTAAATCTTGTTAATATGTCTATCTTATAAGCACAGAACGTAAGTAAAAAGTATTTGAGCTTAAACGACAAAAAAGAACCCGCACGGGAATCCTGACACTTCATCGAAAAATTACTTCCTAACAATGAAAATCACCAAGGAAACAATCGAGAGATCAGCGCCCTTTATCTAAATCTGGCACCACAAGCAGCTCACGCGCATACAGATTAGCTAATTTGAAGATGGGATAATTCACTCAAGATTCACTAAGGATGCGAGCAATCATCACCCATGTTACGACCCCCGCCCCACACACACACGCAAATCATGAACAAGGATATGGTATACACGGAACGTGATAAGATGTCTTAAAACACCTGATGATCACCACTCCATGGTTTTATTAAAAATAGACCAGACTTTTCCCAAGCTCGGCACAAGTTCCCACGTAATGTAGACCATAGCCTACTCATCAAAACGAAGAGCCACATTACTTACAGTGTGTATGTAGATTGGAATTCTTCGGCCAAATTCAAACGTTCGACGACCTGAATCTCAGTTGGGATTAATTTATAGGAATTCAGAGCCCCCTCTGTGTAACCCCCACCCCCCTTTCCCAGACTCCCACGCCCCATCAGCTGCGTCCCTCCTTCCAGGCGCCAATCTGATCCTCATCCTCCCTACCCTCACCCCCAACTCAATCCCCAGCATCCTCCCACCCACTGACTAACAAACCTGCGACATCTGAGGCCTGAGGCTGATTTCTTTGAGATCCACGCATCCAGGCACCAGATTGTTTAGTAGATGGCAAAGTAGTACTCCGTCTCGTAACGTATTGGCTAAATCGATTACTTGTGCGTTCACCCATGTTACTCGATGATCTCGAGGAATAACTTGACATCTTATGAGCCAATTGGCACATTCTCGCCAAAGTTCATCCGCCATGTTTTCGTTACTACCACGCAGCTATAAAATTTAACTAGACAAGACCGTTAGTCATTAAGGTTTGCCCAAGGCTAACTGGGATTAA
>JAHWFP010110077.1:0-18520 GCA_023313725.1 Lithobius niger
AAGGAGAGAGAGCAGGGATCAAGTCAACGTTTATAAAGCTTTTAATAACAGATGTAAGACTGACTTTTTTTCTTTATCCACGTCTTTGGGCGCGTGTGCCAGATAACCATGAAAAAATCTGTTATTGTAATCACTTTGAAACTTGCTACGATCGTCAATAAAACTTTCACCTCTAATTTTCGTTCATTTTCAAAACGAAGACCCTACTTAGTCTGGCTAATTTTCAACAAAACTCCGTCTGGCTTCATCAGGCTCTCTTAAGGGCCGAGTCGAACTCTGTTTACATCTTCTACTACTTTGTCTACAGTATTTTTGTATTGAACAAAATGTGAAGCACACACCTTAAGTGCGAGATGGAAAAACTCTAATGGCTCCAAAATTTTCACAAATGTGCAAGTTTTGGTTAAGTAGACATGCAAGTTGCTGGGAAACTGCAAAAACCGGTAAACGGCGTTGACAGTGATAATATTCATTTAAAGTGCTACATGGAGTAAGCGCACATCGAACGAACTTTCTCTGCTGTGGTGTGGTCTTCTGAAGAAGAGGAACGGTGTTATCTTCCTCGAAAATTTAAGTGGACTGTTGTAGAAACATTCTTGGAGGTGATATTAGTGTATTCATATAATTTATTATGCTGGGAAACTGCCCAGAACTGGTCACATTCCATGGAAGTCTGTGGAAAAACCTGAAATTTCACAAACTTCCAACAGAAAAATGGAAACCTTTTTAAGTTGTTAATCACTTTGATAGAAGCGAGCCAGGTTCCTGTGGTCCATATTTGCTGTTCGTGAAGAGGATAAAACAACTACCAATGTTGTAGTGTTTGAACATTTTCCAATCTTAATTCTTAATTACTAACATGTTTAAATATATGTTAGTTTCTTAATGATCAACTGCAGCTGTTTATTGGTTGAGGTACTTCCGTCTGCTGTGAGGCTTTTGGAGCAGTACAGTTTTTCTCTTGTAATCAAGCTGTTCTTAGACAATGTTTTCGTCCTTGTTTGGGCTCGTCAGTAGAGAATACTCTGCGGATACTCTGGTGGTAATTAATCAAGCACAAAACTGGCCTGGTTTCAGCAAGCCGAAAAACAGAAACTACTGCTTGATTGGGGTTCCATTCTACTGAATGCGAAGCACCCATGATTAGGCCTTTTATTGACAGTTGATCATTTGAAATCAAGCTGCTCTCACCCACAGAGATCTCTCTCTTAACAGACTGTTTCACCCTTGTTTGGGCTTATCAGTAGAAATCTGTGGGTGAGAGCAGCTTGATTTCAAGCGCGGGCTCGCTTCATCGGCTCCTGGTATAATGGAGCCCCAAACAAGCAGTAGTATCTGCTGCCTAGCTTGCTGAAACCAGTCCGGTTTTCTGCTTGTTAAATTGGCACAATTTCTTTTGTTTTGATTTAAAAAGTGATGGAAATCAAAGTAAAAAAGGGATTCTACGTTATCACAATAACATCATTACAAAGTCGGTTGTACTTACCTGTTCAATATGTACTACTAAACATTCTATCTTAATTAGGCCTTGAGGGCATGACTGCCTCACCTAAAAAGACTCGGGTCGATCTTTTTTTTTTATTTCTGAAATTTAACTTTCGCTTGCCTTGAATTAAACTTTACAAAAATCTCTTTTTAAATGTCCTGTGAAAACAAGCGGTCATCCATCTTTTTAAAACTACTCTAATGTATTTTTTTATGTTAAATAATGGAGAAATTGTTAATTTTTACACCGGTAAAAAATTAACTTAGTTTGAACTTGTGTGTGTGCATGTGTGTGCGTGTGTGTGTATATATATATATAGTTAAAATGTGTTAGCTTTCCGTGAAGCTAATGATGAGACATCGTCAGCAAAAAGACATATATCATCACGGGAGAACACACGGGTTCTGATGCCTTCGATGTTGTGTCACAAATTTAAAAGTTTTTATTGTTGATGGTTCTGATGAAGTAACAAACGAACTATGTGTTCTTTTGTGATGGTGTATGTGTATTTTTCATGAAGATGTCCCAGGCTGTGTCCGACGGAAAAAAGACTGACAGCTTACGATTTTTTCAGAGAATTGAAAATCTTACTTTTCAAGACATTTAAAAAAATCTGATTAAAATCAAAGTAGGAACTAGCAAAAGCCTTGTTTAAATGTATTCTGATGACAGAAAATGCTGCATTTGAACGCTTGGTTGTAGGGTAGGGTGGGGGTGCAGAAGGGTGTGTTAAAATGACCACTTCCATTCTGCCACGTATTAGGGGTACTTGCTACTGCTTACGTAAACTAGAAATACGCTATTTCATATTTTGTTGTTTACCTTTATCACTGCGGCCTTTTTCTGTCAAACAATGCCCAATTTTGGGCGATCTGACACTGTAAATAAAGTTAAAGTTGGGGTTGATGTAAAACATAGTACAATGGATGAAATTACTTCCAATTATCTTGTTAGAGCAAATATGGAAATCTCGTATTTTGCCCATATGGATGCCAACGTGCATATTTTTCTACCAGAACGCAACGTGCAGGAATTCAGGTTTATTGGTAACTGAATCAACAGAATTTGCAAGAAAAAAATTCTAATTTTAGTCACAAGTTGGTACAACTTTTGGATCGATGCAAGTGTCATGTATGTTATCTAGTTGTCACGAATAGGTGTAAGAAACAGAAAAGTTTCATCGAAAAAAGGGTCGGTAGGCTTATTTGTAGTCACTAGTTGCTAGGCAACTGATTGATACGTATTTTTTTTTCTTTTTGATAGGTCATTGGTATCACTTCAACGATAGTACGGTGACCAGGGCTGAAGTGGCTGCAGTTTCCAAATGCAAGGCTTATATCCTTTTCTACATCCGAAGAGAACTCAAGCTACCCAACGTGAATCTCTCAAGCACGTGAATCAAACCCCACATGAATAATGAATCGTAGTGAAGGACATTGATTGCATTTGGCCGTACTCTTGTGTCAAGAGCACGAAAATTGACTTTTCGGATGCAAGGAATAGTGGGTGGGTGGGAGGGAGGGAGGGGAGGGATGTGTTTTTGGCATGCTGTGCATGTCAATATTATCAGTGGTACGAAATAACTGTATTTGACACTTTCTGTAATAAAATCTGTCAAATCGATAAACTTGAATTTTTTATAAGCTTTTTCTTTTTTCTTCATTTCGCTGTGGTGTAAATTCAAACTATCGAACCCATTGGAGCCCCCCCCCCCTTCTTAAAAACAAAAAAAAAAGTACCAAAAATCAATTTTAAAACACGATAAATGTTTGCCACACAACTTTTTCATGGAACTTAGCAATACTTAAAAATTTATAAAACGTTTAAAACTCAGAAAACTTGCATTCGGTTGGTTTAATTTACAGAAAAAAATTTCCGTAAAGAGATTTGAGCTTAAATTTTGCGATTTTGGTCTGGATAGCCGTTCTGTAGTGCTTCTTTTTGCGATAACAAAAAAAAATGTCCAAATTGGTTCCAGTTAGGGCTCCCCCATTCCGTTGACATTTGTCATGTATTGGGGGGGGGGGGGGGCGAGGGAGGGATATCTTTTGGCATGCTGTTTATGTCAATTTTATCAGTGGTACGAAATAACTGTAGTTGACACTTTGTCTGTCAAATCGATAAACTTGAATTTTTGATACGGTTTTTTTTTTGTTTGTGCGTTTCGGTGATTGGAGTATATTTGGAGGGAAGGCGTTTGATTTGATTTATATTACATTTTCCCAGGAGAGAGTTGAGCCGGCATTACGTGTGCCAACCAAATATTTTGGCGTGACGTAAACTCCCCCGCAGATAACGGCTGCCGTAAACAAGGCGTGCGTTGGTCTATCTGTCCATCCCTCCCTCCCTTTCAGCTCCAAGGTCATTTCAATTGCCAAACGCATGACGTCACAGTTGACGTCACTCGGGCGCTTCGCAACGATGTACCAAGCCTGCCCTTCCGCCATCTAAAGCTGTGCTCCCAAAACCAAACAAGATTGAAGCGAATGTCGTCGAGCGTTGGCATTGTTTTCCGTGGGCAAGCCAAGACCACGAGAGGAAAGGGTTGGAAATAGGGAAGGAATTGGAGAGACGCCATGCCAATTGGGTAGGCGGAGGTGGCGCATTAATACGCTTGGTAGGCTGAGGACTGAATTCGCCTCCGATATCCGGCGTTGCTTCGGCCAAAAATAGCACATCAAAGCCAAGGTAGGTGCTTCCCACATTTTACTGGCCAGTAAAAATAGCAACCTTTCATTGAGCAGCCGCTATTTGAAGGTTGGATGCGAGCGGGAGGAGAAGGGAAATGGCGATAAGGCTAACTGACCACGACTCGTACATAGGCTGGGTTGGGTTGGCCAAAATGGTGGAACTACTTTAGAGTCGTCGTGCAGAGAGATTTGTTAAGGGAAGAATTTGCGAAAAAGGGGTTGTTAATTGAAGGGGTGGGGGTAATCGAGTCAGCTGCAGGGGGGGAGGGACGAATGGCTGGCAAAGGCAAACAAAATAGGGACCTTGGCATGATAAACTTGAAATACAGTACGCACATTTGTCGACGTGAAATCCGTGTGGCGAATTGGCGAATTTTGTTTTGCTGTCGGAGTTCCCGTTATCCGACAAAAAAATGGAGATTTACGTGCAAAGATTAAGATTAGCGCAAGAATGGCATACTTCGGAACAATCAAAAGGTGCAATTGTGGACTACGCACTAACGTTGTTGATTAGCATATTACCGCCCTAGCTACTTTAGTATGGAGCGTGGATGTCCGTGGAAAATTTTGAATAAATAAAAAGAAGAAAAAAAAAGTTGTGCACGTGTTGGTGTTTTGAACAACTACGAATCCAACCGGCTCTTATTTTGCCTTCATTGATTGTGCAGCGAAAAAATGTCGATTTAAATATTTTAATGTAGTGGCGCACGATCGTAATGCAGTAGCTGAGTGCAGTAATAAAACGAGACACGTGAGGAGCACGTGAGACCTAACGGTGAACTCGTTTTACTTTCTAAGTTGCATGCCTTAGATCTTAAAGGGGCGTGCTCCTTCTAGGATGACTTGTTCGTTCACGCTTTTGTTGTCACACATTTAAGTCGAGACAAGGTAACATACACAAGTTAAACTTTGGTAGCTTACGTGTGGACACGGATCTGGTGTTCCATTCGGACAAATCTGCTAAATATATATGCCATGGTATTTTTCAGTGCGTTTTGGCAAAATAGGGTAGCCTAATTTTAAAAGTATTTCGTAGGATTTCACTGTTCTGGCGTACGTATCACGCCGAGATCTCCTTCCCCCATGAAAGGCTCATGCTACATGAAAACTTGCTGTAATTTGTGGTATTAAACATTCAGAATAAGTACAGACGCAAACCTATTTCCGTTGCTTTTTGGACATAAATGTCGGACTGTCTGAGCGGGAATTGGACCCTCGACCTTTAGACCAAAGATTTCAGTATGGTAGGTCTCAAAGTATGGTGGTCTCAAAGGTTGAGGTTCGATTCCCACTCAGGCAGTCTGACATTCAAGTCCAAAAGGGAATACGTTTGCATGATTATTTATGTATCGAGCCGATTTTGTTTTCCAATCTGTTTATGTATTGAGCGTTCCACAATCATTTGATCGAAATTTGAGTTTTGTTAAAACTTCAAAAAGAAAAGTAAAAATCGGGAGCTGAACATATCAATTAACAACATGGAGTTTGCGAATCAGTCTTTAAAAAACTAAAGTTTACTAGCCATATTCTGACCACCTTGGTGTTCATTGACAAATTATAAGTTTCCTAAAACACAAAGCTACAGCAAAAGTTAATCATTAATTGATTAGATTTTTTTTTATATGCCATAGCCTATGTTTGATAACGTTCACGCAAATTTTGATAACACTATCAGGCAGTGTTTATTTCCCCTGCTATAAATTACCTGTAAAGCACCTGGAAATGTCAACTTTTTCGAAAGTGTCTGCATCCTGCTTGTCATAGGCTGAAGTAAGGATGACCCAAATACCATACATGCGAATACAAACTGCCAAATAATGAATACACAACCGAATACTTAGTTTGCAGACTTAAAAATAATACAACCAAATAGTTAAAACTGCAAATACCGAATTATTCAGCCCTGTGCCAAATAATAATAGCCGAATAGTCTGAATACTTAACAGATTGTTCTACCGAATACTAAGAAATTAAACATGACAATGATTAAAATGTTTGACCATACTGATTAAGAAGTGGCATTAGTTCACCAAGTTTCTTCATGATATAAAGGTACACAATGCAAACTTTTGCCTTACGAAAAATTCCTCTTTTTAGTTTTGTATTAAAGTGGCACTATCACCGATTGAAATGCGAACGAAAATACCGTGGCGCCATCTAGTGACATTGATATTGCTAATCTTTATAGCTTGCTCGCAGGTGCACGAGGATGAACCAAATTTTCACTCAATAATTAAGGATGTCGTGGCTTGTTTGTTTCGTTAAAAGAAATGCCGTTATGCATTCCTTCGCTTGGTGCAAGCAAACGCTAGATGGTACTACACAGCGTTAGATGTTGTCAGAATTCGTCTGCTTTCAATCGGTGATAGTGCCACTTTAAGCCTTGAAATGTCAGAAGACAATTCCTAACGAAGCAATACAAGCGAGCGCAAAATTCTTCGCTAAACTTTCTTACTCTTTAACAAAATTGCATAAATTTATATAAAAAAATGATTGGGCCGAATACTATAAATCTTGACACTATTCGGCCAAAATCTGTATTCATCCGGATACCAAATACTTTAGCCGACGTAAAAAGTTGTGAAGTGGTTGATGCAAATACCTGTAAGATTCTGAAATAAAAACAAATTTTTAGCTTAACCTACTGTAGTTGTGCTTCTTTAATAAAAAAAAAAATTTTCATGCCAACATGTTGGCTTTTGTAAGTAAATACAATTTTATTAATGTGTCTAGCTTGTAAAGGGGGTAGTTTGCACTAAATAATGGGGTTCATAATTCTCTGACAGTGTTCATCTAATTTTCGTGTGATAATGCTCAGCTCAGTTTCATGTTCTAGTTGGTTTGAATTCAACTCTCTTCAATGTTGGTCGCACTCACCATGTAGCAAAACCAACAGTTGGTGAATTGAATTTTTCTCACCCGCCAAAACGGCAACTAGGCTACAATTAGACACTGTTAAAGCGAGGTTTTTGTAACCGTGTAAGTTGCAAACAATGATGAGCATTGAGCTCAAGATTTAGAAGGGGCAATGCCTGTTTCTGACGTAATACTGGGATTCAGTAGAATAGAATAGAATTTTATTTTTATGTGAAAACATAAGGGAAAACTTCCCGAGGTTCTTGCGAACCTGTTTTATAGGGAAGAAACCATTAATCATACAAAAAGTCAAAGCCTAATATGGTAACAAAATACAAAACAGGCAATGGGATCCTATTTACAATATTAGCAACATGTAAATGCTTAACGTGGTGAAACAAAACAGATTAAAAACTATATATATACATATAAAGTCTATGCGCAAATATAACCTACAGTTCAGAAAGAAACGACTAATTAATTAGCGAATTTAAGAATGAACATATTAACCCATAACCGCCTAGATACGAACGTACGCCTTCAACGTATAACAGCGAAAAACTAAGTCCCAGCGCGAGCTTTGTGAGGGGTCCCCGGGGACCCGAGCAAAGCGTGCAGTCACAGCCCAGTGGTCAGCGTCGTCGGCTCCAAACCAAGAGAATACCGGTTCGAATCCGAGAACCGACCCAAGTACCATCTGGACTCTAAAAAAAGGGGTCTAAAGTTCTTTCAGGCGGTTATGGGTTATGAAGAGACTAGCATGAAAATAGCTATTCATTAAGATGTACAAAAAACTCTTTTAAAGTAACGCACATTTTTTTGTTTTTTTTCACCTGCTTGATACTTAGAGGGAGGCAGTTCCAGTTTTTTACAGCCGAGTAGGTGAGATTGCATTTTGCATGGTCAGTTCTACACCTGGGTAAAACTAGCTTATCACAATGACGGGTGTTGTGGTCGTGACAATCATGGAAGGTTTTCACACGGATAAGTCTGTTAAAGCAAGTCCGAGTTTCGCTGGCGTGTAAACAAGGCTGTGCATATAAAGACAAACATTGTATTAATAAAGTTGAACAACTTTAATAGTTTCAAACTTCCTAAACTGTGGCAAAGAGTGGTAGTTGTAAGTTGCCTTAGCAACTCTTCCCGAAGTCGTTTGTACTTCTTCTTTTGAAGTACAAGAATACGTTGTAGCTTGCATTTAGAAACTGCACCCCAAACAGTAATCCCGTATAAAATTAAGGGATCGACAAATGCAAAGTATAGAATTCTTAATAATGTAGATGAACAAATCTTTCATTCTAGACAGGATAACTCGTCCTCTGGCAACTTTACTGCACACATAATTAATTTGTGGTGTCCATGAAAGGATATCACCAAGGACAATTCCTAAAACATGAACATTTCTCACTCTTTCGAGTACGACGTCCGAGATTTTGATGAAGTGTGCCTTACTTTGATCAATTTGCGCAATTTTTTGACTCGCCCATTATCATGTATTTAGTTTTCTGCGTATTTAATGACAATTTGTTAGTCAAAGAAGTGGGTAAATCTTTTAAGATCAAAGTTAATGTGGCTGATAAGGACATTCAAGTCTTTTACGGAATATTGTAACGTGGTATCGTCTGTAAAGCCAACTATGAACGACTGTTTGCTACAAGCAAAAATATCATTAAATTTTTACATAAAATTGTACATGACATTAAGGGTACCCCGACATTGGGGCTATTGCCCTTTCCCCTCTTTTTTTTCTCCTCCTTCCTCCCCCCCCCCCCCCCCCCGGAAGTGTGGTTGCTCCTTTCATGCAGAAAAAAATAGGAATCTTATAACACAAACCAAACACTATTGCCACAAACAAGACTATACTATAGTACGTATTTAAATTTTCGAAGAGTCGACCTCTCCTCTTCAGAAAACACAAAATAGGTGGAAAGAAGTTTGTAGGCTACATATCAGCAGTTGTCGGTTGAACCTATGAACTTCCTTCCACCTTTTTCGTTTTTTCTTACAAAGATAGGTCGACTCACAAAAAAATTTAAATAGGTCCTGTAGTAGAGTCGTTTGTGACAATAGTGTTTGGTTCGTGTCATGATGTCTAGTTTCTGCCACTGTAATCACCAATTACCGGTAATTCGCCAATATTAAGAAAAATGCTGCGAGCTTAAAATGTAAAAATGTAAGCTTTCCTTTCCAACATGCATTGGATGAAGTGGAGACTTCTACCCAGTGCACGTGTCACGCGATTTCGTGACGTTGATCGACATTTTTGTCCTTTTGATTGATCATTTTCCTTTCTGAGTTTTCGAGCCCACACCTTTTTGTCGTTCTGCGGGTGACTTTGCTTGGCAATAAAT
The DNA here is from genome assembly GCA_023313725.1 of Lithobius niger. Taxonomy (NCBI): domain Eukaryota; kingdom Metazoa; phylum Arthropoda; class Chilopoda; order Lithobiomorpha; family Lithobiidae; genus Lithobius; species Lithobius niger. The sequence continues at coordinate 9,384 of JAHWFP010110077.1, forward strand.
GCATAAATTTGAAAACCATTTATTTGCCATAAGTAAAAGGCGAGTAGAAACAAGGAAATGGTGAGTGCATCTGAGGTTTACTGGCCAAGTGCAACTGCTGCTGGTCTCCGGTATAACATGGTCTCTTTCTTGACAGTATAAATGGTTGTTTATTTTGGCTCCATCTTTATATTGGGAGTTAGTAAAGGTGATTTGGGAGAACAGGTGTTGGCAAATGGTGAATCTCTTCTGCATTGATGGACTCGTAGATTTGTGGTAAAAATTGTCATCACTGGTACCGTGCTGCAACAAATTAAATGACCAGCTTTGGTAATTTCACTTTTAAATCAATTGTTTGTTCAGTTTTACAGGATTCATCGAAATTAGCAAAAACGATACAAGTAAAATCATGATACAGCCTTCTCGATGCCACTAAACAATCCATTTGTCGTGATGTGCAAGACTTGAGTTGCTCGTTTGGGAACCAAGTTAGAAGCTACAAGACTTTAGTTGCGGTACTCGTAGGCAACTAAGTTGGAAACCGACTCCAATTTCATGGTGGCTGTAAAATGTTAGAAACTCATTATATTCTCTTGTATTAATTACATTTACCTACCCGTCGTTAAGGATAGTCCGATAGTGATATCGGTATAGTCTGTATTTTTGCCATGTTGGTATCGGACCACTGTAAGGCGTCCGATACAAATACTCGTTGTGCCAAGAAACGCTACCATCTTCCCTGCAAAACTGACACCAAGCGCGGCAAAAGCAGCAACTAAGTGAAAAAGGCAAAACCATTTACTCAGTTTCTAATGAAAATAAATATAGCACGTGATAGTTCCGACTTAAAATCTAATTGAGATGGTTAATGTACTGACGAATCCGTAAGTAGAAATTGGAATAAAAATGCTGATATTGCTGCACAGAACTTTTAGGATAATCTCAGCAGTTGGAACCCAAGCAAAACCAGAAACAGAAGTTGCATTTGTACGGAAATAAAATTTTTAGTCGTGTTTGTACTCGCCACATTGGCTTTGGTGTCTCTTAAAATTTCTTCCTTTTTCTTGTATGTGGTATGTGCAACAACAGAAATCTTAGTTGTACTCCTGTTTAGGAACGTCACAGAAAATCGTTTAATTTAATCGTTGTAGAACAGACTTTTTGAAATGGGGATCCAACGTGTCGAAGGTTGACCCAAAGTGTGATGGGTTGTCCGGGTAACTCCTGATTAAACTCTCATTAGTTGTTAGGTATTCCTTAAAGTTTCTGGTAAAGTTAGGGCCCATTATTACCACGTGCTTGCAGACCTGGCTCCCAATCGGACATTCTCAACATGAGGTTATTTTGTACATTGGTTCAAGTTTCATTAATCCCCGAATCCTAGAACCCGTTGACTTTTTCGCACATGGAATGTTCCATTTAGACTTCCAAGCTCGTCTACAGCAGACGTGGTCTAATGATCAACTTCCCCTCAACTTTCCCTTCCCTGCGGAATGCCGGCTCTCATCTTGCATCCGCCTAAGGTCACAACAGGTGGTTATGGAGGAAGAATAGGTACTTTTATTGTTTGTCACCTGAGCATTCTACAAGTGTAGATTGTGGTAGGACTAGGACATTTTAAAGTCACGTAATGGCTGGAAAACTGGTTACTTCTCATTAACGCAGTCTGGAGGGGCGAGATCAGCTGAGTCATAGGTTGATGTAGACCTGTGTTATGGTCGGACAATTTTGATCCGGGTGCAAATTTGTACCCCAAATCTGTTACTGGGGTGCAAAAAAGTCTTTAAAGTGCAAAACCAAAATGTAAACCAACTCTGTGGTCTCCTATTTTATAACCATTGAACATTCTAACATTCAGCATCTCAATAATATGTTCTGTTTCCTGCAATTTGCTTAAAACTGAGTTAATTTCGCTATTCAACTGAAAAACCTATACACGTAGTTTAATCAAAAGTAGTAAAAAATAGTCTAACTTCTTAGAAAGGAATGGTGCCACAGGAAATCTAGTTCCAAGCTGTTTAAAATGTCGCAAATCGCAAGTCTAGGCTATAGCTTGTACTGTTAAAAAGTTATGGAAAATTCAAAATTGGGTTAAAATCAGGTCAGCGAGTTACGGTAAGCCACATTTAGTTTTGGCCGAACAGAAGGCAATATTTTTTTTCCCCCAATATTTTTGAAATTCTCGTATAGTCCGCACTAACTTCAAAAAACTTGTATAGTCCGCACTAATAATTTATTCATAAAAATTTACGTCTAGTCTGTTGGTAATACACGTGAAATTACAGTTAACACAGATTTTACGCCTTAACATGGGTAGCACCATCCAGTAGCATACGAACAAACTACTATGCAGTGCTAGGGCGTATGGGGCACAAAGGGGTATGATGATGGTCCCATGTATGCCTGTAATGAAGTTTGCACAAATATAGTTAGTGTGTTTTATGCGTGCAAGACCATCCTCCTCAGCAACCCTCTCCAATGTCGGTCACCACTCGCTATTTGGCGAATGAAAATTAACAGCTGGCACTTGGAATTTAGCCCTACTCGCCAAAACAGCGACACGCAATAGAAATAGGGATATCTCGCGAATCTTATAAGCTATTGACGAACGGTTTGCGTCGTTGTGCTCCGATTTCTGAGGGCTGCACAACAACCTTTTCTGCAATACTACTGGCATAAGAGACAATTTTACAACTTTATAAATACATAAATCGGAGAACCCATGTATCGTGCAAGATACTAATGAATTTGGTATGTGGTGAGTAGAAATTTAGAAGTTGTGAAATGGCGACTACTTAATAAGGTCTACTGGCCAAGTAGTAAAGTCTGCAACTGGAATGACATTCGACAGGCTTGCTCCTCAGTGGTTTGCTCCATTCATTGTGTTGTTTTTAGCTTTAACTTTAACCTTATTTAATAATTCGGCATTAGTATAACAGGCATTACATGGAATGTAATACGAGAAAAATGATTGCATTAGTATAAAACATAAGATAATAGAAAATTTAAAAATACAAGCGTGCTTAAGAATGCAAGTGACTTTACAACAAAGAACATGCAGACTATAAAGTCTTAGGAGGTCATGCGGTTCTTAGTGAATGCCATAAACAATTTTTGTGACGGCCTCTCTTATTGTAAATAATGTCTGCCAATCACTGCTTATTATGTACTGTTTTGTCGAGAAACATTCACACTAGTTCAATGCTTAAAATCTATTGGTAAATCATTTATTTAAGGATCTAATTGGCACGTGCCACGTACGAAACATTTGCCGTAGCTAATTTAAAACGGCTTTAAACCTTGGCTCGTGTTTGTGCTGGTGCAGAAATCCACCAGACGGTTGGCGATTAAATTGGTCTGTTTAGAGATTAAAATATTTTTTCTACGTGCCAATTTGTCCAATGAATTAGTTACAAGGTAGCTTGAATCTTGCTGCAACAGCTCCAAATAATGTTTAGAATCTGCTGATGTGCCATGGCCCAATTTTATCTTTATCGATGAACGAAACTTTTCAGTCCTTTAATTCACATAAACAGTTTAACATAACACCATCGATTCTAGTAGTTTGTTGATCACAGCTTTGGCTTTAGCAGGTTTTAGACATACAGAAAATACTCTTTTTTGCAATGAACTCCTACTGCCTCTATTCTACCAACATATCCTCCCCTCCAAATAAGAAAATTTGTATGTCGACACAATAACAAATTTTCAATCTAAAATTGAATATAATTGAGTGTTTTTGGTTTCTGGCTTGTACTCCTTCAACGTTTTCTTTTTCCCCGTGCTGTGCCCAATGCCATGAAAAGGTTTACTGAATGGTGGTCGGTTAGAGGTTTGTTGTGGTAAACCCACCAATTGCGGGAGTTATGTAGCCTAACCCTTAGACAGGTAATGAAGCCGGGTTTGGTCTGACACAAAAAACTTCCGGTGTCGCCTGTTCCATGTGAACCTTGCCGATGTAGCCTCGTAGAGTTTGTCCTTCCCTATTACATCTTTTCAGCTGAATCTGTGCAGCCAGCACTAAGTTTGTTTCCCAACTAGTAGAAGTTGTTAATGGCGATTGGTTTCGAGTAGCTTGTGAGAAGAGAACGGTGTTGGCACTTGCATGTGAGAGAATTTTTAGTTTAGTCCTCGTCAACTATGTGCTGCAGACAAATTTTTCTGAAATTAATACTTTCCGAAAATATTGTGATTTTGCTCTTCTCAAGCAAATGTTCCTGAGAAAACGTTGGTTGGAAATTGTGTAAATGCGCCTGGACTGAATGTAGTTAAAAACTGTTAAACCTGTTAAAACTGTTAACTTTATCCTGGGTGCCATCTCCCGTTTGTATCATTGTACGATGTTTTCCTGGCAAATGTTCGGAGGCCATTTTTCGGGGGAGGGGAATATGTCGTGAGGCAGCGCTCCCTCCCAGGTCGCCCTCCTCGCTGGGTCCGTTGCCCCAGACAGCAAGCTCCTTCAGCACAGCAGGGCAGGAGAAGGAGGACGCGCGGCAGACGACGATCTCCCTTCCGCCAACGCATGCTTGTAAATGTTTGTAAAGCAACCAGACCAGATTAAACCATGTGTTTCCAGAGATGATGTTTGGACCCAAGTTTGTCTGTGGGCAGAGTACCCAATCGGGGGGAGCATCCCGACAGTTGCCAAAGTTTTACTTTTGGGGATCTAACAAAGTATTCTGGTGAATAAGCTAGATGAAGCTAGATGGGGTGATAAAGTTAAAAGTGCGCGTAACAATGGAAGCCTTAAGAGCAATATTTTCGGGTGTCGTTCCACAATGTGGCTACCCCTGTCGATCTGCTTTTTTTGTCTCCATCAAATACTTATCTCCCCAAATAATAAATATCTTTGAAGTTGAAACACTGTTTTGCTCCCTTCATGTGAAGTAAATCGGTATTATACAGGGTTGTTCAGAAGTAAAGAACCGGTGCCCGCCGTTTTTCCCTCTCCAGGGCCGAAGTGAAAGGTGGTGGATGTGCAGAATGGTCAGGGGCACGTTTGATCATGCGAACTTGTGCTTCCTACACCACCAGTGTAAATTGTAAAGTTCTAGAGAATCCTCAGACTAAGATCAATACAGGAAACGAAATGCAAATACGTACAGAATAAACAAAGTTACGACCAAAACAAACCCTGGCCAAGAAAGGTTCACTAACAACCTGTTCTTTACCTTCCCTGTAGCCATGATTAAATTGAAATATGGTGGGCATGGCATGTAAACCGGTCAGGGGACCAATTGAACACATGTTCATGGCTGTCAACAGTGTAAATTGGAAAGTTGTAGAAAACCATAAAATCGAATTAATAGAAAAGATGAGTGAATCTAAAAAATAATTGTAAAGATTAGGCTACAGATAAAAGAAACATGCAGCAAACGTTACACCTAAAATAAAAGTGCAGCAACCCATGGTAGATTGCCTAAAGTTTGCAGAATACATGCACTCTGGTGACTACGCACATTTCAAGCCTATCCCCATGTCCGTGAGACCTCTGTGAGTGGCGCTAGAGGTGAAATCCAAGCAACTTATGACTGTCGGCATCGTGAAGGGGGAGAGAAAAACTATTATCAATGCATTTGAACTATTGCTTCTAGGTCACCATGTTGGAACGGTCTTTTCCGTAACCTAAACATGATAGGACTTGCCGTACAGTTCAGACATAGCATGCAAAGTCATTGTTCACTGCTTTTGGGTGTCGCTCGACGGGCCACGTTCCACTCCACTACAAAGTTTTCTTGGTGTCCACCTTGTGGCTTGGTCCACGGCGCACATACTAATTTTGGCCGTGATCGATCCTTTGACTCGTCAGAAGTACAGTGCAGACAGGCAGTAGCACATCAAGAGTCACTGTGGCACATTAATTGCGAATAAGGTCTTGCGAACAGATGATGTCCTGTGGTGCCGTTTCATAGACCAGGGCCCCTATTCTCGACTTGATCGCTTTCAAACCGTATACGGTTTTCTCAAAAGTCGCATTGAGAGATGGGCGAGCCACGATTTTGGCACAATTTTTGGTATAAGTGCATGTGATTTGAAAACTGCAACTCGAGACTACAGCCCTAGGATTTTTCGTAACCAGTGTGTATTGATAGGTGACCAATAGTGTACAATGTGAATGTTCACGAAACTGTCACATGAAGAGTTTGCCTCGTCTGTTTAGAAAACAGCCCACATAAAATCTATATTGCCCACCATCTGGAGGAACCTAACATCCAATTAAAGAAATCTGTTCTATGTGCATAATCTTGTGGTACCAATCATTGATGGAGATGGACATGGTGGGCATGGGCAAGGTAGTCGTACCTTTTCAGAATGCGGAGAACTGAAGGATGGGAGATAGCGTGTTGAGCCACATTAAGAGTACTGGTATGTGGATATAATTAAAACAAATGCAAGAAATGTAGCTGTTGTGGCTTCATCTGTTGCTGTTAGAGGTTTTCGCACAGGAGTATAGGCTGAACGCAACTACTTTGTTTGAAGGCGCTGCACAGTGTGTAGTAATACGCTGTGCTACGGTGTGTGATGTGGAAATCGCTATACCACGAACCACGGCTGTTTGCCGCGACGTCATCATGAGTCAGCCACTGACGAACGGGAATAGCGGATCTTTGGCCGCCTGATTGGACTAGCCCAATCACGTGATAGGCGTGTCACGGCAAAGAGCCTTGGCACGTGATTTAGTGGAGGACTGTAGCATCTGCTTCGGCATATCTACTGTTTTCGTCATAAATGACAACCATTTCCAAATATTCGTGCACAGTGTATGTTGGCATTGCGATACACAATTGTTTTCATTTAAGTTCACCAGTATAAGCAGAGTATATCATTCTCTCCGCTGATATCAGCAAAAATACCTGCAATTGCATACGGAGGGAACCTCTCTTTGTTATGTGTCAGTTTTTCGGAGTTTGTTTCGGCTGTAACTTGTGTTAGGCTATTCTGTTTGGATTTGCATTATGCTTGCTTTATCCATCTTGTCTGCTGACTCTGGACAACTTTTCAATTTAAACTGGACATGTAGGAAGCATGGTTTAGAAGTTAGTGTAACCATGACCTAGAACAGATAGTCGAATATCATCCATGATCAAGTGCATAAATGGCCCCCTGACCATTTTATGACGTGCACATCAATTTAGTTGTTGAGGTGGGGAGGATAACACGGGCTGTAGATGAACCTTACGTGCTAGGGTTTGTTTTGGCTGTAACTTTTGTTATTATGTTTGCTTTGTGGATCTTGTCTGATGATTCTCTACAACTTTCCACTCTACGCTGGTGGTGTAGGAATCACGGTTTAGAATTTAACATTGCGATGACTTTGCACGGGTGGGCTAAGGTTAGCCATGATCACGTATGCAAAAGTCCCCCTGACCATTCTACACGCACACCCACCACATTTCAATTCGCTCGTGAAAAGGGGAGAGAAACGATGGGCACTGGTTCCTTACTACTGAACCACCCTGTATATTAGTATCTAAAACAAAACCCACAAGGGTGAAAAAACCCAAGTTTCAGCCAATCAAAGTAGTGATTTCAGAGCCAAAATGGCTGCCACCAAGTTGCTACATTAGATGCCAAGCTAACCCCACCGAGTATTAGATCAAAGCGCTGACCATTGCTGCTATCGGTAGCATGGTCAAGTTTTTGATTTAATGTGTGAGGTAATACTCGGTGGGATTAGCTTGGCAACTAATGTAGCAACTTGGTGACAGCCATTTTGGCTCTGATATCACTACTTTGATCGGCTGAAACTTGGTGGGTTCTTTCACCCTTGTGGGTTTTGTTTTAGATATCACTTTTTTGTCTTTTTTTTTTTTTTGGTGGCATCTTAGTTTAGCCATTGCCCAGTTATCTACTATCTGGCTAAGTTTGGTCGAAAAATATTGAATACGAACGGAGATAGTATTTTTTTTTTTTTTTAGTTTTTCTGCAATAAGTACTTCAATCATATAAATTAAAGCGTTTGTTGATTTGCATTCAACCATCAACAATAAGTAACGCGGGCTGCGATTTATTAAAAGCTTAGTGGCTCGAAGCCATGCGCCTTACTACAAACAAGTAGCGCGTCCATTTTATAGACAATGATGTGTTGCCGATTATTTCTGGCAGTCCGTTTGCATTGTTTCTCGTTAACACTAAAAACGAGTAACGCTTATTTTTGATCACCGGTGGCGTTTTTCCAACATACGAAAAAATAACATTACAAATGATTGCAATCTTTTTAGTTAATTCCTCCCCAAACATCAAACCATAAAAGGCATGTATTGGAGTTAAAAGTGTGTTGAATACCAAATTTCATTCGTATTTGTCGCATAATTTATTTTATATGAGCGGAATTAGTAGTCAGCTAAAATCAACCATCTTCACGCAATTTTATGACATTGATACAGTTTATGCATGTGATTGAAATAAAACTATTGCTTGTCAGGGCACAAAGACTGCCCATTTTCAACAATTTTCAAGCTGTTTCGCCATATAAGTATTTATCCTCGCCATCGTGAAATACGTTCAGCTCTGGTTTTTGTTAAAGTACCAAAGCTAGTGGCCATGCAACAACAATGCAAGAATTAAACAATGACATAACAATGATGTGTGACAATTATTGAACTTGGCGGGCTGACCACTGGTCTGGTCCTTGATGTACCAAATGTTCTCCACACATCCACATTTCTCATTCTGTTGGTTATTTGCTTTTGTTGCATCATCCATCAATTAGGAAAAACATATGCAGCTTTACAAATCACGTTGAGGGTTAATATGTTCAAAAGTAATTCCAACAAAAGTTATTTCAAGTAAAAATTATGAAGAGGACAATGTCTTTTTGATGAACATGTAACTTGAAACTGTAATTTTGCTGTGAAACCATAATTTTCAGTGTAGCCACAATCTGTTTTGAATTTTGTAATTTATTGTATGGGAATGGAATATTGGTATGGTAGTTGTAACTTCAATTATGTAGCCGCAGTCTGTAGTTTCTAATTTGTAATTTATTGTATGGGAATGGAATATAAGTATGGTAGTTGTAACTTCAATTCTGTTGCACAACAAGCGTAAGTAAGGAGTCTTGGTCAGTTAGCCCTTTATTTTCGTCTAAAGATTATGTAAATAATGCAGATGCAAACTTATTTTCCTTGCCTTTTGGCTTTAAATGTCAACCTGCC